>BMAU01017805.1:1055000-1134084 GCA_019973935.1 Trichonephila clavipes | reverse complement strand
CCATATAAGAAGTTAACTTCAAAAAGTACAAACAAAAGAATGAATATTACAAATTTTTTTCCGTCGTTTTCTCAGTACAAATTCTGAAATATATCTCAACGTTGTTAAAAGCGTTGTATAATAATAGATTAAAAAACAAGTTTTGAATCTCATATAATTATTGGTTTTAGTATAACAATAACATCAATTTAATATTTATACCGTTAGATAAGCGTAAGAATATTTAATTTATATGTATATTTGGTAACAAAATAATAATTTCATTATTATTTATAATGTATTATGCATAATACATGACTCGACTGGACTATAATTCTCGACTATTACATCTCCTATGCTGGGTACAGAATTTAGACATAAACCTACACTTTTAAATTTTTTTTATTTGCGCTGGATATATACAGTTTTCCCCCCCGAATCTAAGCCGCCATCGATTCTAAGCTGCACACCAAATTCTCAACAAGTTTGTGTGAAAAATGATAAATAGTGTAAAAGGGTTTATCTATATCAAATTTTACGAAATTAAAATAAATTTAAAATGAGAACTAATAAGAAAAGTGAATAATTATTTATTTTATCAGTATTATAAACTTTAAATTACATACATGCTCCCGTACGTGCTCTAAATACCCCACCAACAAACTTCTCTCCCTTCGACTCTAAGCCGCACCCAATTTTCATTAGCATTAACATTGGAAAAAAAGTGCAGTTGAGACTCGAGTAAATACGGTAATTCCTCTGCTTTAACTAATAAAATCTTCTTTAGTAAATGATTTCGATCTATCTGTGTTTGCGATCCAAAGTGATATTATATAACTACACTGCTGGACAATTGCTAAGGACGGATCACAAATTGCTATGTAGCATAACATTAAGCGAGACATGAGGCCTAGTAGGATAAAATATAGTTGCCACACTGCTCAGACATTAGAATAAAGAATATTTATTGTTCTGGAAAGTACAAAAGCTGTGAAACATCTGAAAGAAAAAAAAATGTTCATTTGATCTGCGTACGGAGAAATGGAACAATGCATCTAAAAGTCAGCAGGCACCTTAAAGAAAGGTATCAGTACGGGATATGTCCACCATGGAGTGTGATGCAACATTCCACACGTCGCACCATACTTTGCACAACATTATCCAGCAGCTGTTGAGGCAATTTATCCCATTCCTCTGTGAGTGCACGGATGAGCGTGTTCTTGTTTGTCGGAGGATAGTTTCGACCAGCAACTTGCCTCCCCAAAGCATCCCACACATTTCCAATGGGGTTTAGATCTGGAGAACGCGCTGGCCATACGAGACGTTGAATACCCTCGCTGTCTAGACAATTCTGAACAGCGAGTGTTCGATGACATGTTGCGTTGTCGTCCATAAAAACAAATTTATCACCGACAGCACCACGGAAAAGACGAACATGAGGAAGTAGAACTTCATCAATGTATCGTTGGCCCGTCATAGTCCCATTCGCAACCACATGTAGGCGCGTGCGGTCATTGATCATGATGCCGGCCCACACCATGATACTGCATGCCGGATATCGGTCCTTTTCCTGGATATTTTCTGGACGATAAGCAGTACCACTCTCGCGCCAGATCAGTTGGCGTCTACAATCCGATGACAGACTGAACCTACTCTCATCTGAGAATAGTACGTATGCCCAGTCCTGTTCAGTCCAATTGTGATGCTCACGACACCATTGCAAATGGGCAGTACGGTGCTATCTGGTCAATGGGACACACACAACAGGTCTGCGTGCGTATAGTCCTCCTCCCCTCAAACGTCTGGCAACAGTTTTTCGGGAGATCTGCTTTCCTGAGGCAGCAAGAAACTGATTTGCCACCTGCTGAGCTATGGTGCGCCTGTTCCGTTTTGCTAATAGGACGATATATCTGTCTTCTGCAGGCGTCGTACTTCTAACACGACCTCCCCCGTGCCGTCTACTACACATTCCAGTAGTTTTAAATGACTTCCACAGCCGTGAAACAACGCTGTGAGCGATGTCGAACACCCTGGCAACATCTGTTATTTTTCGCCCTTCTTCGATCTTTCCAATAATTCGGCCACGCATAAAATCATCTATGTGATGTCGGGAAGACATGCCAAAAATTTAGTTCGTCTATTAAATCTTTTCTGTAAAACTTTGACTTGAAACAACAACTGTCCACACGCGTCAAAACCTTTAAAGCTCTTATGAACGCTATCACGTGATGAACAGACGTGGAAAAAAATTTGCATACTCATACTTCTTACTAATATCCCGCTCTTATTCTAATTTTCCACATTTTGCTTCCTTTCATTTTGTGGTTGCTATGGATGATAGTGTTATCCGTCCTTAGCAATTGTCCAGCAGTGTAGTTTTTACTGCCACTGTATCGTCTTCAACAAATTTGGGTGGCTGTAGTAGCCGGGCGGTCAAGGCAACGAACTCGAGCCATGAGTTTGAACCTTGCACCTCAAAGCCGATGCACATTAAATATGTCGAGGCTTAAACGTCTTCCAAAATGGTGTCGTTTGGAAGTTAGGAGAGGGGTGTCAGCTCAGGTATCGAACTCGTCACTTGACCATGGTCCGTCGCCAAACTCCCTCGAGTAGCTAAACAGTGTGACGTTAATATTCACTCTCATTCCCTCACTCAACAAATTTAGTGAATATATATTTTTTTCATTTATTGATTAGAAATCCGACAACTCGTCTTCACAAAGTTTTACAACACATTAGTCACGGTATGTTTTTAGTTTTGTGTCATAATGCCTTTTTTTTTTTAAATCATATTCCTTAGCAACTTAATGACAGTTTTTACATGTCAGGTACAATATTTTATTCTTGCTTCGGGCATAAAAGTATCATATTGCAATTTCCATTTTTCTAGAAAATTACGCTGTTCATCCTCAGTTCATCTTTTCTTTCTCTGTTCTTGAAGTTTAATTATGTTTTCATTAAATTACTTTTCAATTTCATATGAATAAAAGCCAAAACCTACTTTCATTCACAAACTATTGAGTAGACTACACTTTGTCCTTGTCATCTTATGGTTTTTAAATTTAAAAAAAAATAAAACTTTAACTGCTTCTTTGACGTCACGCTTTTCATCTCTCATTGATTGGAGATTCAAAGAGTAGAGGGCGGGGATGCTAACTCAGGTGTCGTCCTCGTCACTTGACCATGGCTCATAATTACAAGGTCAGTCGCCAAAAGCCCTCGTATAACAAAAAAGTGCGACAAAAACATTCACTCACTCAGCCCTCATTAGAAGTTTTATTTTTATGTTATGAATAATTGAGTAAAATTTGTAATAATTGTGCGCTTATTTTTAAAGAGTTATTTAAGTAACATCATAACTCTTATATAAAGCAATTCGTGATTGGAATTAAAAAATGTGAGGTGACCGAAACTGAATGTTTGGGATAACAATAAATAAATAAAATTGCTTTGCTCCCAAAAAAGTAGTCTTTCTAACAGGTAAAAGAAACCTTTGGATAAGCCAGAGAGCACCAGTTTCTTTGCATAACTTCAACCAGTGTTTTTTAAAATAAGGGTCGCGTGACTTGCATCTGGGGTCGCTAAAAATTTTAGGATTTTTGATACAATTTTTGCATAAAATAACTTTTTTGCAGTGAAGCACACAAGGGACCTCCGGTCCAATTATGTCGCCTCAATGGGAGGTACACAGTGGAGCCAATTTCTTCTTTCTTGACTGCTATCAGATTACAATTATTAAGTAATGGGATAAAATTAGAACAAAGCACAACATTTTAAAGAGTGTCAATTTTGAATTCTAGAGGAATGACATTTTTTTAAAAAGTAAGCATTCTCTCTTTATGAAGGAACTCAAAAAAGTTCTAAAGAAAAAATTGTATTTTGAGGTTTTCAGCTAGTAATTCCTTTAAATTATTAAAAATAAGCATTAAGAGAGCACTTTAAGAATAGCAATTAGACGTATGTATAACACTCTAAAACAGATATAAAATTGGATAATAAAGACGAATGCAACATTATCTAAAAATATAGCGAATTGAAAACTGCTACTTGGGTTTAGATTCACTTTTGTGTCTTGTAAACTTTCTCCTTTTGCGTATTGTACTGAAGCGCGAATCACAATTACTGCATAGCGTAATTAAAGAACATCACAATCATTGTGAAATAAACAAATCAAGAAAATGTATTACTTTATGAGAATTCCTTACAGTGGAAAAGCTAATCCAAATGAAACCGAACATAATATTAATTAACTTATAATCGACATAATTTCATTTCCTGATTATCAATGTTTGCTTTTAATATCTGTAATATTGTTACAGCTATATATGTGGGAAATTCCCACATGAACATTCTATAGAGGGCGCTGTCAAGGCAGCCACCAGGAGTTAACGAAGGAGAGGGGATTCAGCGAGCGGAGGTCGATGATCCGGGGCTGAAGAAAGAGTGACGAGAACGGTGGCCGAGTAGGGACCCAGCAACCCGTTGTCCACGAGAGAGACGGGTAGGTCACTCTCAACACTATCGTGCAGATTAAGTGTCATTAACCATACCAGAACTACCGTTAGAGCCAGAGAGGCTTAATCGAATTGTAAATACTGTATTATATGTGTTAAACGTCTGTTGTAGTGATTAGAACTGTGTATGTTGTCCAGCATTAAACGTTAGGTTAGAAAAAAACGAGAGTGTGATCATTGAATACCCCAGAACTGTACCATAATCCCACAAAATATGGGGGCACGGCCGCGATATGAACTGTGAGGACTGTTAATATTGCCACAAACGCGATATGAATTGTGAGGACTGTTAATATTTCAACAAACGCGATATGGACTGTTAAGACTGTGAATACTGCGACTAACGCGATCTGGACTGTGAACATTTGTGTGTGCATTTCATTGGATACCTATTTGCCTGTGCGTGTAGAAGGGAGTTACACGAAAAAAAAGGTAAGATACCTTTTAATATCCTTCTATTTTAATAAGTATAATTGTATTATAATATGTCGTACCACAAAAATGCAAGAAAGGAGGACTTAATAAATGTTCTCAAGGAAATTGGAGAAGAAGCTACGTCTAAAGAAACAATAATTCAATTGAAAACCAAATTGGAAAAATCCGCAGCTTTTAAAGACGATCCCGATTTTGTGATAAATCTTCTAAATTTGTCCGTCGAGGACAGGCAGGCGAAGGCCGAACGGCAGCTGCAAGAGACCAACTCACAACTAGAGTTAGAAAAAATTAAACTACAGCTAATTGAACGTGAAATTGAATTTCAGAAAACTTTGGCAGAAGGGCGAGCAACACAACAAAGTTCAAAAGGAGGTACGAATAATTTAGAAAATTTAATTAAGAGTGTAAAAACGCTGACTATACAAATCCCAACAAAAACTGAAAATTTTGGTCTTTTTTTCCAATCCCTAGAACGGTCATTTAGAGTAAAAAATGTCCCCGAAAACTTGAAAACAGAAATCCTTATTAATATTCTTGGTGAGAGAGCACACAATATTTTACTGTACATAAAAGACGACGAAATAAAAGAGTACGATTTAGTTAAATCATTAATTTTAAGAGAGTTCCAACCCACTGTGTGTTGTGTTTACTTAATTTTAGAAAAGCCAAAAGGCAAGCAGATGAAACCCATGTGCAATTCACCACACGTTTAAGTGCGATGTTTAAATACTGCTTAAAAATTAGGAACGTTGTTGATTTTTAATCCTTAGTTGACTTAATGATAAGTGATAAATTTTTAGATACTTTAGAGCCAGAAACTGTTTCACATATTAAAATTATGCAGGCGGATCAATGGACGACGCCAGATGAATTAGGAAAAGCGTGCGATATATTTTTCATTTCGAAAAACAGATCGCTACATGACTCTCGGAACCCAAATACTTTTCAGAGTAAAAACGATGATGTTTATAGTAAGAACCGCGCGAACATGGGTTATACAAACCAATTCCAAAGACAGTTTCCAAAACATAACCAAAGCGTTAGAGCAGACAAAACAGTATCGTGTTGTATTTGCGGAGGCTCGCATTTCGCAAGGAATTGCACGAAGAAAACGATGAACTCAGAAAAGAGAAATAAGGATACAGGCCATGCCATAAATCAAATTGAAACTTCTATTTCTAATCAAAATAACTTTTTATTTAATTAATTGCAGTACATAGACGTTATTGTTGATGATACCCCACTAAGGGCAACCTTGGACCCAGGCACGAATTCAGTAATTATCAATTCAAAGTACGTTTCGAAAGGAAAAGAATTCATTCTCAAATCGTGTTGACGAGTTGTTTTGGAGAAAAGAGAAGTGCGAATATTTCAGAATTTACGATCTCATTGAAGGGTGGGGAGAAGAAAAAAATACTAGCGGCAGTGTGCAAGATCGAGGCAGCAATATTGTTACCCTCGAAAGTTTTTGAGTTCTTAAAGAGTGAGTCAGAGGAAGCGGGGTCGACGAACGCGTCGTGCAAGCCGGTGTGTTTACAAAATGAAACAGGGGGAGAAGATGACGTGGAACTGACAGGGGATGTAGCGAGCTCGGGGAAGATCACTGATGGGTCTAATTTGTTTTTACTTAAGGTATCGGAGACATTTGATGAATGTTTATATGATGTATCACACATTTCGAATAGTGGAATAAGGGATAAAGTCCAGACGTTAATAGAAAATTACAGTCCATATAAAACAGAGACAACTGCTCTGAAAATGAAAATAATTCTATCGGATAAAAAACCCATTGCTCAGAGGTCACGTAGGCTATCTTTGCCTGAAAAGCGAGAGGTAGAAAAGTAAATAGATGAGTGGTTATAACAGGGAATAATTAGAGAGAGTTGTTCCGATTTTTCCTCTCCGGTTGTGGTGTGTAAAAAGAAAGATGGAACAATGTGATTCTGTATAGATTACAGAAAATTAAGCAAGAAAATAATTAAGGATAGTATCCACTTCCTATAATTGAAGAGGTTTTAGATAAGTTAGGGAATGGGAAAATATTCACGACGCTTGACTTAAAGAATGCATTTTTTCATGTAGATGTTGATGAAGCCAGTAGAAAATATACCGCATTTGTAACGGAAACTGGCCAATATGAATTTTTAAAAGTGCCATTTGAGTTGTCTATTAGCAGTAACTATTTCCAAAGATACATTAATTACGTGTTTAGAGAGTTGCTAAGAGACGGTACACTAATTATTTATTTAGATGATAAAATAATTCCGGCTACTGATGAAAAAGAGGCTTGTAAAAAAATTAGCTCGTGTGTTAGAACCCACGTCCAGATACGGTTTTGAGCTAAATCTAAAAAAATAACATTTTTTGAAGGGGAAGATTAATTTTTTAGGGCATGTGATCCAGAACGGTATAATTCAACCTTCGACGGAAAAGACAGTGTCAGTTTGTAACTTTCCGGAGCCTAAAAACGTGAAAGATGTGCAAAGTTTCTTTGGGCTAACAGGGTATTTTAGAGAAAGTATATTCCTTCATACGCCATGATAGCTAGGTCCCTTAGTGACTTGTTAAGAGGAAAAAATCCTTTTGAATTTGGGCATGCACAAAAAATAGCTTTTCAAAATCTAAAGAACGCTTTATCCAGTGAACCCGTATTACATCTTTTTAAGGAAAAAGTTAGAATTACATACGGATGCATGCAAACTAGGGCTAGGTGCTGTACTTTTACAACAAGGTGAAGATGGACGTTTCTATCCTATCCATTACATGAGCAAAAAGACTTCCATTCAAGAGGAGAAACTTTGTAGTTATGAACTAGAAGTAGTAGCGGTTATAGAGGCTCTGAAAAAATTTCGAAATTACCTACTGGGAGGGAAATTCCGAATTCAAACGGATTGTGCAGCATATGCGAAAATCCTCGACAAGAAGGAATAAACACCAAAGATGGCTAGGTGGTCGATTTTTCTAACAGATTTTGATTACGAGGTAGTCCATCGTCCTGCAAAACAAATGCAACATGTAGATGCGTTGAGCAGACATTCTGTTATGCTAGTGACTAGTGATGAACTAACGTACAAGATCGTGAACTCTCAAGAATCTGACGAATATATTAGGACTATTAAGAAGCTGTTGCAAGAAGGTAAAACTTCTGAATTCATCGTAAGTAATAAAATCTTGTACAAGATAAGTGAGGATCAGGAGTTGCTAGTCGTTCCAGAGATGATGCAAGTAGATGTGATTAAGAAAGCTCACTCATTTGGACATTTTGCAGCGACAAAAATTGAGGAGCTGGTGAAAAGAGATTATTATTTTCCGAACATGAGAAGATGTATCCAAAACGTTATTAAGAACTGTGTTGAGTGCCTATTAGTCAATGAGAAGAGGGGAAAGGGAGAAGGTTTTTAAACCCTATTCCTAAAGAAGATCTACCGTTATCGACATATCACGTGGACTTTATTGGACCATTACCAATGACCAATAAAAATTATAATCACATATTCACTGTTATTGATGCATTTACTAAGTTTACGTGGTTGTATCCAACCAAAAGCACTACATCTCAAGAAGCCATTAAAAGACTGAAGTTGCAACAGAAAACTTTTGGGAATCCTTCACGAGTGATTAGTGACAAAGGAGGAGCGTTCAGATCTAAGGAATTCGAAGACTACTGTGCTGATGAGCAAATTAGCAATGTGCAAATAACAACAGGAGTACCGAGAGGGAATGGACAGGTTGAGAGAATCCATGGAGTACTAATTCCAGTATTGACCAAGATGCCCATCGAAGACCCGACTAAGTGGTTTAAGCATGTAGATTCACTACAATGAGTGCTGAACAGTGTGCCTTCAAGCAGTACAAAGTATTCACCATTTGAATTGCTCATAGGAGTTAAAATGAAGGATCCTGAAGATGTCATGATAAGAAATCTGCTTGAAGAAGAGAGTCAAGAGCAACTCTTCCAACATCGAGATAACCTGAGAAGAGAGGCAAAGCAGAACATTTTGAAGATTCAAGAAGAAAACAGGAGAATTTACAACCGAAAACGGAAAGAAGCGCATCTATATAAGAAAGGTGACTTGGTGGCAATGATGAGGACTCAGTTTGGAAACAAATTGAAACTGCGAATAAAATATTTTGGACCATACCAGGTGACCAAAGTGAAACCCCATGACCGATATGATGTGGCTAAAATTGGAGACCATGGGGCCAAATGTTACGTCAGCATCAGCAGACCAAATGAAGCCATGGACTTAGTATTGATGAGAGAGGAAGAATGAACTTGTTTCAAATGTTTGTGTAACTGTATATTAACCTTTGTCCTTTTTTTAGTTGGTTTATTTCAGATCCTTAGTGCGTGAGCAGTGAGGACACTGCTTGTGTGGATGGCCGAGAGTTGTGGGAAATTCCCACATGAACAGTCTATAGAGGGCGCTGTCAAGACATCCACCAGGAGTTAACGAAGGAGAGGGGATTCAGCGAGCGGAGGTCGATGATCCGGGGCTGAAGAAAGAGTGACGAGAACGGTGGCCGAGTAGGGACCCACTAACCCGTTGTTCACGAGAGAGACGCGTAGGTCACTCTCAACACCCCTTGTACCTGAGATTGTTGTGAAGATTAGAATTCAGCGAGCTGACTCTAGACGTGGAGGTCGATGATCCGGGGCGGAAGAAAGAGTGACGAGAACGGTGGCCAAGTAGGGACCCAGCAACCCGTTGTCCACGAGAGAGACGCGTAGGTCACTCTCAACACTATCGTGCAGATTAAGTGTCATTAACCATACCAGAACTATCGTTAGAGCCAGAGAGGCTTAATCGAATTGTAAATACTATATTATATGTGTTAAACGTCTGTCGTAGTGATTAGAACTGTGTATTTTGTCCAGCATGAAACGTTAGGTTAGAAAAAAAACGAGAGTGTGATCATTGAATACCCCTAGAACTGTACCATAATCCCACACATACACTGCTGGACAATTGCTAAGGACGGATAACAGTATCATCCATAGCAACCACAAAATGAAAGGAAACAAAATGTGGAAAATTAGAATAAGTGCGGGATATTAGTAAGAAGAAGTATGAGTATGCAAATTTTTTCCACGTCTGTTCATCACGTGACAGCGTTCATAAGAGCTTTAAAGGTTTTGACGCGTGTGGACAGTTGTTGTTTCAAGTCAAAGTTTTACAGGAAAGATTTAATAGACGAACTTAAAATTTTTGGCATGTCTTCCCGACATCACATAGATGATTTTATGCGTGGCCGAATTATTGGAAAGGTCGAAGAAGGGCGAAAAGTAACAGATGTTGCCAGGGAGTTCGACATCGCTCACAGCGTTGTTTCACGGCTGTGGAAGTCATTTAAAACTACTGGAATGTGTAGTAGACGGCACGGGGGAGGTCGTGTTAGAAGTACGACGCCTGCAGAAGACAGATATATCGTCCTATCAGCAAAAAGGAACAGGCGCACCACAGCTCAGCAGGTGGCAAATCAGTTTCTTGCTGCCTCAGTAAAGCAGATCCCCTGAAAAACTGTTGCCAGACGTTGGAGGGGAGGAGGACTATATGCACGCAGACCTGTTGTGTGTGTCCCATTGACCAGACAGCACCGTACTGCTCGTTTGCAATGGTGTCGTGAGCATCACAATTGGACTGAACAGGACTGGGCATGCGTACTATTCTCAGAGGAGAGTAGGTTCAGTCTGTCATCGGATTGTAGACGCCAACTGATCTGGCACGAGAGTGGTACTGCTTATCGTCCAGAAAATATCCAGGAAAAGGACCGATATCCGACATGCAGTATCATGGTGTGGGCCGGCATTATGATCAATGGCCACACGTGCCTACATGTGGTTGCGAATGGGACTATGACGGGCCAACGATACATTGATGAAGTTCTACTTCCTCATGTTCGTCTTTTCCGTGGTGCTGTCGGTGATAAATTTGTTTTTATGGACGACAACGCAACATGTCATCGAACACTCGCTGTTCAGAATTGTCTAGACAGCGAGGGTATTCAACGTCTCGTATGGCCAGCGCGTTCTCCAGATCTAAACCCCATTGGAAATGTGTGGGATGCTTTGGGGAGGCAAGTTGCTGGTCGAAACTATCCTCCGACAAACAAGAACACGCTCATCCGTGCACTCACAGAGGAATGGGATAAATTGCCTCAACAGCTGCTGGATAATGTTGTGCAAAGTATGGTACGACGTGGGGAATGTTGCATCACACTCCACGGTGGACATATCCCGTACTGATACCTTTCTTTAAGGTGCCTGCTGACTTTTAGATGCATTGTTCCATTTCTCCGTACGCAGATCAAATGAACATTTTTTTTTCTTTCAGATGTTTCACAGCTTTTGTACTTTCCAGAACAATAAATATTCTTTATTCTAATGTCTGAACAGTGTGGCAACTAGATTTTATCCTACTAAGCCTCATGTCTCGCTTAATGTTATGCTACATAGCAATTTATGATCCGTCCTTAGCAATTGTCCAGCAGTGTATATATGTATATATATATATATGTACTAGAGGACCCGATAGACGTTGTCCTGTACACACATCTTATATACAAAAATTCCAAATTTTTATGAATAAGCTTTAACAATCTGGACCATTTTGAGTAAAACTTGAGTAAAATTTCAAACACTATAATTACGTCTGAATGTAATAATTTAATTAACACACGATTTATTTCAACAAAATAATAACACGAAGTGACAAAATATTTTCCTGAAATGATCACAGTACCAACTGTCTGGACCAACTTGAATTATAATAAAAGATTTTTGAATATTCGATACTGCGATCGTAGCGCAGTCTGCCGGATCCAATGTAAAACATTCCAAGATCAACAATTTATAAATAAAAAATTAATTAAATAAACATTTCTAAACCGAATTATAAATCTAAACCATTCTCGAGTCTACTGGAACAGACACAAAAACTTTCATCAAAATCGGTCCAGCCGTTTAGGAGGAGTTTAGTGACAAACACACGCACAGAAGATTTTTATACATAAAGATATAATATAAGCTGTTAGAGCATGTAAGGATAAAAATATTATTTAATCTAGATAAAATTCTCAATTTCGTATTTAAAGCAATAACTTGAATAATTTAGATATACAAAATTTTAATCAAAAAGAACAAAAAAGACTTTCACATAAGGTGTCAAGTATATTATTATAGAAAAACAATTTTATGAATAAATTAGAAAAATAATGAGGGAAAAAAAGTAATCATCAGCTCTGTCATTAATAAACAAATAAATTTTATTATTCTGAAGTTTAGAATAAAATATTAAATAAAACAATTTTTTAATTTTTGGTGTTACTTAAATTTATATAGTAATATAATGGAGTGTATAAATCCATTGTACGTTATTATTTTTTATTATTGAAATACTATGAAGTGCCAATTTCATAAGAAATCAAGAAAAAATTCTTTCTTATACTAGGGATATCACTTTTTATATTGAAAATTATTTTTATTACAAATATAAAAAAAAAATTCCTTAGAACTATCATAAAAGAACACGCCTATTTTTTGAGATACGAAATATTAAGCGATCTTTTGTCATAACATTCCAGTAATTCAAACTCATAGGTCAAAGCTCGAAAGAGCGACCCAATCTGGTCATCTCCCCTCCCCCCTTCATCAACAACTATTTTTAGAAAGTAACGGGGAGTAAGACAGAACCCTATGCAATGACGTAGTCTCAAGACGTCATCCACAGGGTTGCCTTATATTCTTTTTACTTTGCGATCCCCCCTTTATTTTTTCATGGAAAAAAGCAGAATTATCGTTTCTGAAGTGATTAAAGTCATTATTTGTGTAGAAAAATATTCTTTTTCATAAAATGTAGTATTATTAATATGTATCTAAGCAGCTTATGCCGTAATTTTCTTCTAAAACAAAGTTAGTTTAATTTTGTGCTTAGAATGCATACACATGGCGCCATCTGCAGCCATTATATTAAAGTTTGCCAAACATGGCGTCAGAAAATTCTAGAAGCAAAGATATATGTATTTTTCTCAATTTTAAAATTTTCTAGACAGTAAATGACATTTCTACATTTCATGTTCAATTTATATGAGTAATTTACGTTCTCAGCAAAAGTTTTACACCTGTATAATGTGATTTCATTGTGCTAAAGTGTTATTACGTTTTCAGTACAAGTGGAAAGCCCCCTTAAATTATGCTACCTGAAAGAGTTTTGGTTATGCATTAAATAAAGTATCAATTGATCCATTGCCCTTTTGATTTAACTTACACTTTCTTAATAACTTTTCATATCAGTGAGGAAATTTCAACTAAACGTTTAGTTTTTCCGAAGAACCTTAATCTACGTCAGCGTTCATAATTATATACAATAAATTGAAACAAACGAGCAAAAGAAAAAACCCAACTTATTTCGTAACAAAAGCAATACAAAGGAAAATTATTATTGAGAATGATGACAGAAAGTATATAAACAACGTCCCAAAATTGTCAGATTCAGACTTACATTGAAAAGAATAAAAATTGGGGTTAACCCGGCCATCGTCTATAGAGCTATCCTCGGGGGGGAAACAAAGTAGGCTTGTTCTTCAGATGATGACCTAAGAGAGGGCAGAAAGAATAAATTTCTCCTCTGTTAACGAATTTACTGGCTTTGACAGTCAGGAACTGGTTGAGGGGGGAAGGAATTCGTTTGGAGAGAGAAACGAAGAGGTGATTATCATTATTATTATTATAATTTTACAAACTTTTATTTAACTTGCAATGTAATTTGTTCGGGTGGAATCTTGCAACTCAATTTTGAAGTTGATGTCTTCAACCGATTAAGCTGAAATTTTGTATACACGTTTAGTTTGGATGACAATACCTGTTTTGACTCATTGTATTCCACCAGGGCCGGTGCTAGGAGTGGGCAAGCCGGGCCCCTGCCCGGGGCGGCAACCTTAAGAGGCGGCAAATTGGCTGCAAAATTAACTAGTTTATGAAGAAAATAAACCAAGATTACTTAGAGGCTCTAAGAGTCAAAATAAAAATTCGAAGAAAAAATTAAAAATATGTATGCAAAATATTCACGTTTTCTATGGAGTCCTAGATTTTTTTAATATTTTTTAACGAGTATTCATTATATTATTAAAGCCGTATTTCCCAACTCTGGTCCCATGGGGAAAGGGGGGAGAAGGCGACAAAGAAGAATTTCGGCATCCGGTTCCTTCTCTTTCAACTAATTTCGTACAATTCTTGCTGCGTTGTATGCGTGAATTCGGGTACTAATGAAAGAAATAGATTTTGACAGAGATTAGTCTCAACAAAAGTGATGAAAAGCACGGTCAAGTTTTATGAATGGAAAGAGGGGCAGAATGACCCTGAGAAAAAATACCCTTTTTCGAAGAAAACTGAGGGAATCTTGTGTCAATTTGACTTCCGAACTAATTCTTTTAGCTTCCTGTACTTATGCAGACAAAACAAATTCGGACAACAAAAAGGTAACAATATTTTCATTTTCAAATTTTCTTTTAGATTTTTAAGGTTTAATGCTCAGGAATTCTAATCTTTGCGTAAGATAAAGTGAAAAGAAAAAATTATTTTGCTGCATTTATGATTTTTCTATTTTATTTATTTATTTCTCACTTTATATACATAAATAAAAATGTCATCAGTTCGTAGAATATTTTCATGTTGATTAACATTTTTAAGTATGTATGTGTTCGTAACTTGAATGTACCGTAATAGTCTTAAAACATTTTCGATTGATATTGTTATTCAAATGAAAAAAATATTATTTGCCTCGCGTATAAAAATAACTTCTTTAGTCGCTTATAAAGGACGATAGTAGGTCATTTACAATGCAAAACATTACTGAGCTTTTGAGTACATTTATTAATTATTTATCATAGAAGAAGAACCCTAACAGCAATAGCTCGAAATTTAAATACAACGTAGTTATATTTATTATGATGATTTTGTTTTGTAATCATAATATATTATGATAATTGTGTTTAGTAATAAATGAACTGGCCTATATTTGCTAAACATTTAATTCATATTGCTTCAAACTGTTAAAAGAATTTTCAAAGGGAAAAAAAAGTTGATTTTTCTTATATAGACACTTTTTTCTTTTTATTGAATGTAACATAGGGAATAAACATATAATTTTTCTAATCTATTCGAAGACTGTTCAGATAGCCATTATTTTGTAAGATTAAATTTTAAAAACTTCAACAATATTTTTTTTTGCATTTTATTGCTATTTTAAGAGGAATTTGCACGATACCTTTTTAATTAAGATCTTTTACACCAGTCATTCCCAAAGGGGTCTATATACCCCCCAGGATCTATGATAACCTCCAAGGGGTTCACGCCAGGAAAAAAATAAATTGGGGGTCAATGAGGTGTAAGTGGGGGTCTATGTGATATAACTCTCATTAAACTAGATCATGACTTTAATTTTAAAAGATAATTTAATTAAGTGGAAAAACAAATTTTACTTATTTAGCAGATTTATTTACTAAATTTAATGAGGTTAATTTGACCGTACAAGGAAACAGCATAATTTTTTTTAAAAACAGGAACCATTTGAGCGTTTCTTTCCTGAGTAAGTTCCAGTGCTTCTTTCCTAAAGAAGCATAATACTGGAGGTGCGGAATTTTCTCAAATTAACCCAGAAAATCTGTCAGCACGCTTTAACCTACGTTTACATTTAAGGGCAGTCGGAAACCTCTATACCGACAATGTTAAATTGGCTGTTTTCGAGGTACATTTTCTCAAAATCTGTTATATGTACATGCTTGAAATTTTTCATATAATTAAAATACACATTTCTCATTATACTCAAATGAGCTTTTAGCTAATTTTGAATTTTTTCATAATTTATAAAATATTTTATCAAACATAGTTTACGTTAACCCGTTTTTCACATAAAAAAATTTGTAAAAAATAAATTTTGGGGTTTTTTACAAAAAGCTCATTTCAGTATATATTAGCCATCATTATAAATATATCATAAAAAATTAACATACCTGTGAACAGTAGTTTCTAAGAAAAGGAACATCGAACATCAAAAATTGACATTTTGAGAAAAATTGATTTTAACGTATAATTACTTTTAGTTAAAACATGCCAGCTCCATATTCTAAATCATCAGCATTTTTAGTAGCTCATCATCTTCTTTCTTCCTTTTAAGTCTTTTTTCCTTCCTAACTTCCTTTGTTTTTTGTAAACAATAGTATTTTGCTCGTAACAGCCTCTGTTTGTCGAGGCACTCCATCGCCTGTACCGTGTAATCACCAGGCTCAATACACATTTTTCTCAAAATTTCTAGTTTTGATACATTCCCCATATTAAATGAGGAAACTGCATCATATGTACCCAGTGACAAAACTTCTAATTGTACAAATGTTTTTTCGGTACACGAGACCATATTACATTATTTACACTTTCGTTAGGATTTTGCGTACCTCCATGTGAACACTTTTTAGCAATTCTGGATTAGCTAAATCCCTAAAAACAGGTCGCATGGCCTCCACAACATCCACAGGTAAACTATTTTTGTGATGATAAGTCTCCCCAAGCAATTCTGCTTTTTAAATTTGCACCACGTATCTGAATCAGAGGGACAAAATCCATGCTGAGGTTTTCATCGGTTGATAGCTTGTGTAAAAATATTGCCCATATGGCTTGTTGCATGTCCTTCACGCTAGACAAATTTCTGCGGATAGCTAGACCATAATATGCTTGCAGACGGTCGATTTCTGCCTCTGTCAATCTATTTCTTCCGCATAAAGGCTTTCCGTCAGAAAGGTTTTGACCTCTCATCTTAGTTTTCAAGCGTCGAAGACGTGTCCCCATTCTTTTCATAACATGACCTATGCATTCTAATTTCTCGACAGAGCAATGGTCACCATATACTTTGTTCTCGACAATAGAAGTAAACGCTTTGGAGTCCCCATCTCCTAAATATTTTGTGTACCGAACATTGTAGAGAGACTGGGAACGCTAAAAAATGGATAGAGCTCCAGCTACTTCGATCTTACCGCTGTAGACTTCAAAATTTCTCTTACAATTTTGAAGATGCTTGGTTTTGTTCGGACAAATACAATGTTTTGAAAAAACTTCGACATCTATAACTTTGCCGGTATCAACACTTGTGACTGTCACCAAGCCATTCTTCGAAGAAAAACCACGCTTCTGCCAGCTACCATCAACAGCAACAGCAAGGTCCCTTTTTCCATCATTTTCATCAACGGCTTCACGAACAGCTTCTGCCATACTGTGTTCACAGGTTTCTCTTGTTGCCTGCAGTAAAATGTGGTTGTACTTTGAGAATTTTGTGGGTGGCGGGGGAAGATTCATGATACCACAAAACATCCTAGCAGACTCAGCACCTTTACCTATGCATCGCATAGCATACACTAGCCGGGTATTCAGTTCGTAATTCTCAGAACTAACGCATTTCTTGGAGTTAAAAAAGTATAGTTATATTTACAAGAAGGACATTTTAAGTGAAACTTCACAGCTTCACCACAGTTACTTTCACTGAGGTGCAACCTGAGTCCTGTTTTTCACACTTTATACATTTTACAGCTTCAAAAAACACACAAGCTAAAAGGTTAATGTCCACAATAACATTTCTGAAACCAGAAAAAGCCTCATCCGAATATGAAATATCCATGTTTACAATTTTTCTCTCACTGGCAGATGGTTCAGTTCCATTAGTACAAAGCTTTGCACCATCAGCACAATTTTTTTCATCAGCAGAGTTCTTTGGAACAGTAGAATTGCTTTCACCACAACCATCATTACTTTTATTACATCTTCCTTTATTAAAAACTCCTCTTCGTTTCTTAAATACTTTAGTCGATGCTCTAGGCATGGTAAAGTCGATATATTATAGCAATTTTTTTTGAAAGTTTAAGCTTAATAATGTTAAAGAATACTTGCGAGTTCAAAAATTATAACGCAGTTTTGAAAGTGTAAACAAACACTGATTTGACCGTTAAAAATACAGTGAAGTTTCAAATGGGTTAGGAAATAAAATAATAAAAGGCTCAATTTATACAATAAAAGATAAATGTTTTGATTTATACCAGACGCTCAACTTTTAAGCCAAAACAAAAAACTTTGTTTACTTTTACGCTTGTCAAATGGGCGTGGCCCAGTTTCAACGATTATTTAAAAATAGGTTTTTAGGGCTTCTACTTACCCTAGAGGTTAAAGTAAGGTATTTTTAGAAAGGTTAAAATCTGTACTATGTGGAAATGTAAAAATCTCAAATTGTCAAAAAAATCAAATTTTACCTTTCCGACTGCCCTTAACTGCCTTTTATTCAGATTTTGAAACCAGGTTTGAGAATGCTTTGACTATGGTAATACCACAGTAGACAATGAATTTATATAATCATATTGAAAAAAAATGTCCCATGACAACAGGAACTGATCATGATATGCACCAATAAAGACTTTAAAGTTTAGAAACGGATGCCAGTGATTTTGGCTTTAAAAAGGTAAACCTGTTATTTGTCCCGAATTATGGAATACCGTGAGGAAGTTTTAAATTATTTTTCCTAATAAGAAGGAGTTTCAGCGCAGTTGCCAATCTCAAAAAAAAAAGAAAGAAACTGCACACTACTAACAGAGGAAATTTAAGGTTAAACCTGACAAGATTGAGATACTAAATGCTGAAAATTTGTTAATGTAGCTCCAGATTCATCCCTCTCATTAAAATCAATTGTGTGTTGTTTGGTTATTTTATATTTAACAGTTATTTTATATATTAACTAACTTTTAATTTAATTAATTAACATATGCTTTTTAAACTTTTTAACTCTATACTTCATTATTTATAAATTGAATTCTCTTAAAGTACTAGTAGTAGTACTAGCTATCAAAAAGACATTTAATTTGATAAATTTGCAAAAATTCAATACTATTTAAGCAGGGGTCTACTCCAAACCGAAAAACATGGCAAGGGGGGTCTATGAGACAAAAAAGTTTTGGGAACCTCTGTTTTACACGCACAGTTTGAAGGAATATTTAATGCAGTCTACTAATTAATTATTTGAGTAATTAATTATATATATTACGTATATAATTAATCACGTGTATAATTATGTGTTTAATTAATTATATATATTATGTGTATAATTAATTATAAAAATACATAAAAAGTGTATAATATCTTTAAAATATTGCAAAAAAAAAACATTCTATATGCTACTAATAAAGTTCCTCAAAATGCATATTTCGAAAAATTTAAAAATTGAGCTAATAAATTATCTGCAGTTTGAGATGAAAAAATTTTAAGAAAATATTTAAAAGACTGAAATTTTAAAACAAAAAAAATACAAATATTTTTAAAAAATACAAACATTTAATGCAAAAACATCTTTTAGATAAATTGCAAAATTTCAGGCGTGAATTTTAAATTTGAAAAGATAATTATTAAATAGCTAGTTAATTTGAAAATAGAGTGATATCAAAATAACGTAGAATTAGCAGCCCTGATAAGCAAACAACAATGACTTTAAGCCTAAATAACTTCCAAAGCATTTTTAAAATTAAGTTTCAATCTTATTATAATATGTTTTATTTGTGATTAATACATAAAGGGTTTAAATCTCAATCGTTTATATGCAACGAATACAAATATAAAATACTTGGAATTCCATTTCAATCTATCAAAAAAGTTTCAGAACATAATAACTCATCCAATACATAAACGAGAGACTCTTAATCAGAGAGAGTGTTCCGTAGAACAATGGTGCACTAAAAATTAAAAAGTCGGTGTTTTCAGTTTGCAATAGTTTTTATTTACTGTTTCATTTTACTATTATATTTCTCAAAAATCCTTTAAAATGTCCATAAATTAAGGATAATTCAGAATCAAACAGAAATTGAACTCTAAAAAAAAAACCTGTAGAATTATCACACACATCTTGCAACCCGTCAACCCCCTCCCACCTGTCTACCGGAACTTCGGAGGGCATTGCTTGATGAGTGGTGTAATATTCCTTAAGATCAGATTGATAATTTGATACTCAGCATGCCTAGGCGTTGTAAGGCATACATTGCATCGTCCGGGAGACATACTCCGTATTATCCATCATATTAACCATGTTATACTGTTTTTTGTAAATAGGTTCTTTTTTGAAATTTGCTCCAGGGAGTGTAAAAATCGCAATTTTTATTAATTATGTCAAACATATAGCCTCTTTTTTGCTCTTTACCTTTTGTTTGATAAATAGACTTTACAAATAAGTCAAATTTATTTTGCTTCTGTCTCTTTCTTTGCCTGAACTTCATTATCCTTAATTTATGGACATGAGTGTTTATTTAAGAAAAAAAAAATCTAGTAATAATAGGTTCCAATCTATAGCAATATTTAAAATCTTTAAAAAAGGCAACAAAAGGATGTAAAAATTATGACAGAAATAAAAAAGCAACATAAAAAGGATTTAATTAAAGTTTTATTGTTACAGAACAATAATTAAGGTGAAAGAATATAGGTGCTTTTTTTGCTTGTTCCTAGTATAAAACTATTTAATTAAAGTGGAAGCAAAATGTGCATCACAGAAATAAAAACTTGATGAACTCAATTTATAAGTATAGATCGTGATTTCAAACAAAATCGCTGGAAAAGTCGAATAGTTGCATTAAAACCACTAAGGTATCAAGTAGGAGGGATATACGATACTTTACTTGCTGTTTGTAATAATTCGGAGATTGACAACTCTATAAAGGCTTCTGGACTATTAGGGGGTGTTAAACAATTTAAGCCAGTGATACTCAACCCGTGGTTCGCGTGTGGCCCGCCGGTCTTTTCTGAGTGGCCCGGTCATGGCCCATTGCACTAAGAAATTCAATGTTAGAGAACGATGTGCTAAAATTTAAGCAAGGAATAATTTTAATCAAGCAAATTAAATATATCGATTTTGTAATCTGTTTTTTTAATAGTAGAATGTAAGTAAGAGATTAATAAAAGGAAATAGAAATTATATACCATAACACTATATAAAAAGGCATAAAAATAAATGTTTGTGTGTGCGTATTTGATATAAAAGTTAATATAGTATTAACATAAAAGCCAAAAATTAATTTTACAAATTTTGTCAAAGTTGCTTTGATCTTATAGTGTGCCTTTTCCATTATCCGCATGTTGCAGCCCGCATGAAATAACTGTCATGTGTATACGGCTCGCGTGAAATACCTATCATGCCTTTGCAGCCCGGTGGTAATAAAAGTTGAGTATCCCTGATTTAAACTCTTATGATGCGTTGTAATTTGGTACAAAATCTTAAATTGTATCAATACTATAAGTAAGCTCTTGCAGATAAAAGACTATGATTTACCATCTGCTATTGAGCTCTTGAAAAGTTGTAAATATTTTTTCAAGGATCTTAGATCGGACACAGTCTTTAATGAAATGGTTTGCGATGCTTGAGAACACGCCAACGAAACTGACATACCGGTTAATTTTGAGCTCCCCAAACCACGTCATAGAGTTCGAGTGAGTGAATATTAACGTCGCACTGTTCAGCTGCACGAGTGCTTTTGGCGACGGATCACATAATTTTGAACCATGGTCAAGTGACGTGGACGACACCTGAGCTGGCATTCCCCTTTCCTAACTACCACACCACATCAGTGGCTTCGACTATGAAGCACGAGGTGATCCGATAGACGATCATACTTTGAAATATAAGGCAGAGTTTTATTTTTTCACATTAGATAAAGCTATCAATGCACTTGAATCCAGGTTTGATTTGATCAGTACCCACAGCAACTACACAGTCCAGTCACATTAATGTGACCATCTGTCAAAAGCCAGAATAACCACCTTTCGCAGAGTGGACTGCGGCGAGACGTGCAGGAAGAGAGTCACTTAGGTCCCTGAAGGTGTTCTCTGGGATGTTGAGCCATGCCGACTCTAATGCCGTGGCCAGCAGCGCTAGATTACGCGGTTGAGGATCCATGGCGCGAACAACTCGATCGAGATGGTACCACAGATGCTCGATTGGGTTTAAGTCAGGTGAGTTTGCTGGCAAGGGGAAGACGGTAAACTCATCCTGGTGCTCTTCGAACCACGCACGTGCACTGGCAGCTGTATGGCACCTCGCATTGTCCTGCTGGAAGATGCCATCATCCTGAGGAAAAACAATGCGCATGTAGGGGTGGACATGGTCCGCAAGGACAGATGCGTACTTGTATTGATCTATCGTGCCTTCCACAATGATCAGTGAACCCAGAGAATGCCAGGAAAACATTCCCCAGACCATAATGCTCCCGCCTCTAGCTTGGACCGTTCCGGCAATGGTTGCAGGGTGGTTCTTTTCAGAGGTTTCACGCCTTATACGCCAACGTCCATCTGTCCGATGGAGCATAAAACGCAATTCATCTGAAAACGCTAAATGTCGCCACTCTGTGGACGTCCAGCTGCTGTACTGGCGTGCAAATTCTAGCCTTCGTCGTCGATGAACAGCAGTCAGCATAGGTGCACGAACCAGGCGTCTGCTTCGGAGGCCCAGACGCAGCAATGTTCGCTGAATAGTAGTTTGGGAGACACTTTTGGTAGCCCCTTGGTTCATTTTGGTGGTCAGTTGCTCAACGGTAGCCCGTCTATCTACCCGAACACATCTCCGCAACCGTCGTTCGCCTCTGTCATCTATGGCCCGTGGTGCACCACATTTGCCACGTCGCTGATTTTGAACAGTCCCATTTTGCCATGCACGGTACACTTTTACCACGGTGGCACGCGAACAGTTCACAAACTCAGCCGTTTCGGAAATGCTTCCACCCTTGGCCCGAAAGCCAATGATCATGCCCTTTTGGACGTCGGATAAATCGCTTCGTTTCTGCATTACACCAACGATTGAAATGTTTTCCGAAACCCTCACACACCCTTTATATACGCTCAATTGCATTGTGCTGCTACCTGCCTTCTGTGATTGGTTATTTAACTCTGAAGTGGAAAGTACGTGGTGGTCACATTAATGTGACTAGACTGTGTATTTCCAATTTTTATACAATATTTGTGATTTAAAATATACTCCTCAAGATGACGAACTAAAGTATTGTAAAGATCTAGAAACAGTGTTAACTGATGGGAATTCACCAGATATAAACGAGTTGGACCTGGCAGGCGATATAGTAGCGTTTTTGGCTTTGCTAAATAAAAAAGAAAGTCCAATCGAGATTTTAAAATTCAGATCGAACCTGGATTTTGCTCCAAATCTCGGTATAGTTTTAAGGATATTGCTTACTCTCCCAATAAGTGTGGCAAGTGAAGAAAGGAGTTTCTCCAAATTAAAATTGATTAAAAAGTTTTTACGCTCCACTACTACCGAGGATCGGCTAAATGGCTTGACAACAATAGCCATTGAACATGAACTGGCTAAAGCAGTGCTTCTCAATCTTTCAATACTGGCGACCCCCTTTTCAATCACAATTTTTATCGCTCCCCCCTTATACAATAATAATGCACTAAATGCAATAATAATGCACTTTGACGCTAAAGCTACAATACGATATTTTATTATAAACCATACAAATTAATAGCATAAGTATTAAATTTTCAATACTACCTTTAAGCAAAAAAATTAATTAAATAAGTAATAGGATAATTATTATGTTATTTTTCCTTTCTCTTTTTTCTCTTTTAAATTGAACATATTGCAAAATGCGGTGACTGCTTAGAAGACAAAATATGGATATCTGCTAAATATAGAAAAATAACTCAGAGGGTCAATTTCTAATCATAAGCATTCCTTATAAAAACTTTGCTTTGCAAGACAAGCCCATGGAAGTCGTTAATACTTATTAAACTTGTTCTTAATTTGGTATTAATTAATTAGTTACAAAATACTCTGTGCAGCACTGACACATTAAAAGTATACCGGCCGAAGTACCCGCTCTTTGCAGGAGTTCCTTTATAAGAAAATAAAACATTCTTGATATAATAACTGTATTGCAATAAGAGTAAGTGCGCGACAATGTTTACAAAAATGTAAAATGTTTTTTTTTTAAATGATTGCTCAAATTATAATTAGCTTTAAGCGAATTTTAATTTTAAGCCTCACAGAATTAGCATTTATAATTGATGTTAAATAATGAACAATAATATAAAATTCCGAAGAAGAATAATTGTATTATTTTTAATATTTAAAGCAAAAAGACTTCAACATGTTTTAACCTGGGAGCAGGCACGCACTCGATACGGTCGAGCGGGGTTATTGAGTCATCCCAATCCTTTTTTATAATAATTATTTTATTGTACACGATACAAATCGTGATTCCAGAGAATAATTTAATTAAGAAAAAGTTTACTTACCTTCTTTCAAGGACTTTTCAATTTTTCTTTGGTAACAAATAAACAGTTTTGCCAGAATTAACAATTTCGTGATCTGTGTGTTCCGCGCGACCACTTCCGGGTAAAAAGTGTATTAATTATGATATTATGTATGTTACTGCTAAAAACAATTGTTAAGCTTTATATGTTTGAAAATACTCATCTTGGTCTAAGTCTTGGCCAAGTAATCCATCAAAGTGTGTGTGTGCTCTCCGTGGTTTTCCAAATATCATAAAACTGTTTCGCATGGAAAAAAGCGCAACAGAGAAATACATTACTTACAAATTCCTTAAATAAGAAATAAACACATAAGAAATGGGTCATAACTAACTGTACCAATAACTTAGAAGGTCAAACAAATTACAGCAATAATGTGCAGTATTTCAAAAATGACAGTGATGAATTTTTTATGTTCCTAAATTTTTTCGATTCTGGATCTGGGATCTGTTTTTTCTCTAAAAGAGTAGAATGTTAGTTTTTAAAAAAGAAAACGCAATAAAAACTCTCTCATCATGGGATTACAGCAAGTTAAATAAAATATTTTTTATTTGGTTATAGGATCAAAGATAGCTAATTAAGTATTGAAGAAATTTTTTCTTTGATGATTTAATATCGCCTGTAACTTATATCAGAGTAAAAGTGCATTTTTTATTTTGTCTGAAAGTATTTTGTTTTATTTCATTCCAGTAAACTAATTATTTTTTTTAAATCTTTTATTTTCGATATGCTCGCGCCCCCCTCGTAAAGTTATCGCGTGCCCCACAGTTTGAGAAACACTGGGCTAAAGAAATTAATGTTAGAGAAATCATTAAAAAAAATCTCAGAATTAAAAGTGAGAAAGAAACACTTTCAAGTTTTTAACTCTCGTTTTAAATGTATTTTTAATATGTAATTAAGTTTTAATATTTAGTGGTTCTATAATTTGTTTTAGTGTTTTTTTAATACCTGTATTTTATAATTATACACTAGAAATGACTCTTTTTTTCTGTGCAATCCTAATTTATTTTAATTTAGTGCCAAAAATATAAATTAATAATTTTTTTTGTGAATCAATACTTCAACTTTATTGATAGCAATTTTTTACTCACGTTTTATTTTACCATTAAGCATGGGAAAGGTTTAGGTCATATCATTTAATTCTTGTTATAAACGGGGGGGGGGGCGGCATTTTACCTCTTTGGCCCGGGTGGCGAAACTGCTAGCGCCAGCCCTGATTCCACTATCGCAATTAGTTAAAAAGATATTAATTAAAAACCTTTAGCCCCTGTTAGCTTTTTATTCTGCCGAACAGCGTATCGGATTGAGCTTAAAGAAGTTCCAATTTTTCGACCATTTTGAGAAACTATCTTATTGTTTCTATCAAACTGAGACAAAAAAAAAGTAATAATTCTATAACAGGAAAAATCATTTATTTCACAACGATACGGGATAATTCTTTTTAAAAAATAATATTTTCTTTTTTTTACGAATTTTTCTAAAATGAGTCAAAATCAATGCGTTTTCATGAAAATGATTTCTAAATCGTTACGTATGATTTTTTTTTCGTATTAATGAATCGATATTCTGCACTAAAAACTTAAGGTTTCTCACTTTTAGAATCAGTCATTTGAAAAATAAAATGCCGAAAACTTTTTTTTACGATTTTTAAAAAAATACTCAAATTTTTAATTAAACATGTAATAGCTTCATCATTTTTAAAGATAATCGCAAAATTTTTTTTTTCGTTTGTAGAAAAGCATTATCCAAATTCTGTACAAAGATTGAAAAAATTAGTTTAAAATTACGGATTTTAAATTTTTTTGAGTATGTGTTTTTCATTTTTAATACAGTATTATAGTAAAAGCAAAAAAAAAGTTCTTGTTTTCAAAATGCTGGTTGTAAGTTCGTTGTCCTGTGAGTCAGGTGATGCGTGGAGGAGGGGGGAGGTTTCTGAAATTATTATGGGTGTTATGGAGGGATTGTGATGATATGGAATAGAGGAATGGAAATTTGTAGATAGAGATTCGATAGGAGAGTGTGGATGTTCACCCTCGCATAGCATTTGGCTTCTGGTCTATTGACTTAGGGCAGTCCTTGGCGTGATGATTTTGGACGCACTTGACGTACCTGGGTGTGCGTGTGCCGAACTTGCTTGAGTGAAAGAAACCTTGGGATCGGAAGCACTAGGGTGGTCCATACTTTTCAACATATAACATATATTAAAGATAATTTAAAAATGTCACGCGTAAATTTTATTCCCTTGTCGGCAGAAAGTTTAAATTAAATAGACGTAATAAACTCTTATCTACTGTCTGATTCTGAAACTCCTACTCACCTATGCCTCACCAATATGGGTCCATGCAGCAAAAACCAACATTAAACATATTGAAAGCTCTAAAAATGTCCTTCTAAGACAAATTCCAGACGCGCACTGGTATGTGAGAATTACAGATCTCAGAGCAGCGTGCAAAATTCCCACTATTCGCAAACCATCCGTAAACTGGCTGCAAACTTCTTCAATAATGTAGATGGGCATGAAAACCCATCTATCAAAGAAATTCTCCCCTACTTTACCAAGGGCCTTCCTGGTCAATTCTGGCTTTAATTAATTCTTCATAGTGTGTTTTACTATTTTCTCCATTTTTAAAGTTTTTCTTCACTCAAAAATTTTCCTCTGCTATCCAACCCCGTTGAAATGCAGGGTGGCTCTGATTGGTTCTCCACTTTTCAGAATTACTTATACCCTCTTAGCTGAACTTTCCCTCTCATTTTCTGATCTGAACTCCTGTTTTATGATAATTTTTTGGCACTTTCTGATCTTCGGTTCTTTGCTGCATCCGGACTGGCCAGAATAACTCCACCCACTTTCTGATGTTTGGTTTTTTCTCACTTTTTAAATCTCTAAAGAACTTTTTATTTAAATAATTATCCAACGTGACACCAAGGTATTTGGTGTGCTAAGAACAAGTAATTTGTTCGTCATGTGGGAATATTTTGGAGCGTGTGTGAGTCAAGAGTATTCTCTTAGTGAAGAAGACTGCCTCCGTTTTTGCAACATTGAGTGCAATTTTTTATCGGGAAAACCAGCTCTCCAACTCTAAGAGATGTCTGTTTAGTGCTCTGGCAATGAGTCTTGGTTCTGAATGGTTTCGTCTAAACTGTGGTATCGTCAGCGTATTTACACAAAATTGTGTTGTCATGCATCGGTATGTCGTTCACAAATATAATAAATAATAGAGAGAAAATTAATGTCCCCTGTACTACCCCGACCTCTGTGGGTAGAGTAAGTACCGCGCTAATTTTAACATAAAAATTTCTGTCAGTTAGGTAAGAAGTTATTAATTTTATCAGAGGGGGGGGGAGTGATATTTAATTAGTTTATAAGGAAGGTCTCGCTATAATCTGTTGAAGGCTTTTTGGATATCTAGGAAAACTGCACCAGTCGTTTTTTTTATTTTTGAATCCGGACTTTATCGCTTCCACCACTCTTTAAGAGTTGTTGGGGAATCGGAATCCGTGCTGCTGGGGGACGAGCAGATTTTTTGCATCCACGTGGTGGTACAATCGCTTAAGTATTATTTTCTCAGCAACTTTGTTGAGAATTGTTAGTAATGCGATTGTCGATAACTGTCGGCTCGAGTCGAATCGTTTCCCGGCTACAAAATGAGGTTGACTTCTGCGGTTTTCAATTGCAGAGGGAAGTAGCCGAGCTTAATTATGTTCCTAATAATATTGGTTAGCTAAAAAATAGGAACATGTGGGAGGTGCTTTAACATTCTATTTGTTATGCTGTCCATCCCCGCTACTTTTTTTTGGTGTTAGTATTTTTGATATAATCTAGGACTTTTTTTTGTTTGGTAGGGGGGAGGATTGTTAGTAAAGTTATTAATATTTTCTAGATAGGTGTGAACAAAACATGTGTTTTTGCCCCATCTGTGTCATTAAAAATATTATTTAATTTGACAATCCCCTTAGAATAGTTCTGAGAATCTGGCCTGGCAGACGATCACAAAATGTAAACACACAACGCCAGAGGTGGGAAATTTTTTCCAGGATTCAATTTGTTGCGGTACACAAATTGGTATTGGTAAAATGCCTTTTAATCTTTCTTTTTTTTTCATTTAAGGAAGTATTGCATTTGACTTGCACTTATAGCACAAACATTTCGCATTCACCACTGTAAAGAAAAACTGTATTCTGCTTAATAGATTTAGAATAATATGAAATTTGTGGATTATATATAAATAAATATTTGCTTTCCTTAGTACAAGCAAAAAATTAAATCTACGTGTAATTTTATATTTGTCTTGTATTTGCAAAAGTAATGTGACTTATATTCGTATTTAAATGATAACAATTCTTTGCTTGGAAAAAAAATTACAAATTTAACTTAATAGAGAAGTCTATAAATTTTTTAAATCTGATTTTTATTAAAAAAAATTTTTCAAAGTGAATTTGAGAAATCGTCAAAACTACTGCAGAAACTACACTGGTAGTATTTCCACAGAAATTCAGTGTGTTAAAAAAAGCCGAATATTAAAAATGCAGTGTATTACTACGCGGCCCATGGCTTCAAAATACGAGGTACCTTACCAAAAAACAGTATTACCCTCTCATCATAATTAATAAGAAAAAAGAGAAGAATTAATTGAAAGTTCCATAAAATTTAAAAGATACTATCAAAATTATTAACAACAGCTCAGAGCCGTTCTAAAAGAAAGCTTCTCACCAGTAGCTGAGGACATATTACTAGTGAGAGAGCGAGAAATAATTCAATCGGCAAGTATGGAACATATTTAATGAGGCACAATCCCGGAGGGAGGTCGTAGAAATTTGTGCTCTTCTCTAATTCATCCTTAACGGAACGAAATCAGAAAGTAGACACGGAATTTGGAAGATAAAAAAGATGAGATGGAAAATAAAAGCAATTAATGCCATGGCGCTCGTGGTACTTGATGTTTAAATAAAGAGAAAGGACGAACACTGCTGAATCGTGTAGTTTACTACGTGGAGTTTTAACGCGAGTAGAAACTTTTCTCATATGGTTTTTAAAAACCGGTTCCTATCAAGGATACGCCTCGGCATCCGACTTTTGGCAAGAAAACAGGATTTGGAGGTGCCCACGATATTGAAGTTTTCCCGACAGATTGCTATTTTTACTATAAAAATTCAAGTAACACAAAGTTGTCTAGTTGAATGTTTGAACAATTATAAGCGATAACAAACCTTGGAGCGTCGACGTATTCAATGCCGTGAACATACTAATACGACGTTATTTTAACATTAATATTTTCAAATGAACCCAGGTTCCCTATTTTCGCATCGCATCATGACCATAGTTAAAATAAACAAGAATCAATAATTTAACAGAACTAGCTTTTAACGTTTAAGATAAATTTATTTTAAGCACACGTATATAGGATTTTTACTTCTACAACAAGAAGATCAAAAATAATTAAAGCTTGAGAGAGAGAATGTGCAAAGGGGATGGACATGGTTGACGCCACGGTCCGGGTGGAATTTCGGCGTCTTTTGTTTGAAAGTTCTTCTGCAACTCTGAGAGAGGCTCTCCGTTGACCGATGAATCTGTAACCGACGTATGTTTTCTCAGTAACCAATCCCTTGCTGTTTCTGGAAGAGTTGATCATTAACGCTTATTCTAATCTTCTGTCAGCGTGTTGAGGAAACTCATTCTTCCGGCTGGCATCGCGTTGAGCATTTTTTCCCTCAGTACCAACAGCGAAAGTGTTACGATTTGTAAAATTACATTCAAAAAAATTATGCAGCATTTTGAAGGTCCTTATTCACTGCACTATTTTAGGTAAAAGGTATGATTTATGGAGAATTGAATTCTAAATATGGTTATATAAATTGAGGTATGAAAATTTTTACCAAAATATGCCTCGAAACCCCCTTGAGAGTCGATTTCCGTTTGATCTATTCCAAGCGGATTTCAATTTCACAAAAGAAACGTGCATTCAAAATTTCAAGTATGTACGTCTAATAGTTTTAAAACGGGATTATTTATCCATAACGCTCCTTAACCCATCGCAACATCCCTTGGGGGTTCGATTTTCGCAAAATCCATTAGCGGATCTCTACTCAATGAAAGGAAGATGACTGACAAATTTTAAGTCTAGGGCTAAAAAAACAGTTCCACAGATATCGTGGAGAGTGAGTCACTTTTCTGCTTAAAAGCTACTCAACAACACAGTTTCTGTCTATTAGTCCGATAGAGGTCGCGGGAGGCACAGATTCACCCTAGGTACAGAGATGTCTAAGGCAGGGGCCAATGGACTAAATTCATGTTGGTCACCATGATAAAGGCAATCATGTGCTTCCCATTGATTAAAAGTTGACCTACTAGTTGTTCAACTTGTATGTCAATTTGTTCAATTTGATGATTGGGTAAAGAGTTCACGTGTTAAAATTCTTCAAACAGTTTTTCAAAATTAAAAAAAACTTACATTATACAAATATTTTTAAATTAAGTACATTTTGCATGTACTATGTGCATTATTATACAGTTTACTAATATGTAATTTCTAAAAGGAAGCTTCTGTAAAAAGAAAAAGTTGGCAACAGTGAAGCATATGAACTAATTGGCTGGAAACGCGTAATTATATTTATAACATAACCATGAGTTCGCATTAATTTATGAACTGATTGGCTGAAAACACGTGACTCAGTTATGTGACTATGACGTCACATAAATTTTGTCCATTAGACCCCGGCCCAGGGGCTCGTCTTTTTCTAATAAAATCAGGATTCGAATAATTTCAACGGTCAAGTGTTATTTCCTATAGTATTCTCCGAAAAACAGAGAATTTCGGACCATATGTCAACTGGCTACATGTGATGTCCGTCGTCCATGTGTAGGTCTAGGTCTACCACCATAAACCATCATCAATCATTCGGCCAAAAGGCAGTAGTTGATCGAGCCTGTTTGTGCGATTGTAAATCATGCGCATTTATTTGTTTAGGATTATTGTTTGTACGAGTATTTGACAACGTATGCTGCATACTGTCTACTTTTACGGGTCAAAGCGAAGCCTACATTTGTGTAGGGGCCCAGGGCCTCAAGAAAACTTAAGATGTCTCTGCCTAAGCTCACGAAATCTTTAATTCTGGGAAAACTGTTTGTTTGTTACCAATGACCCCTGGTCAGTATCCTCCTATAGGACAGTCTTCATGGGAACTTTAATGTATTTGCCGCATATCACCCTCCCTTTTTTTGGAATGACAAACATTTTTACAATCTTAAATTACTTGGGGTGATGATGTTCCTCACGGGACCACTTTTGTTCCAAAATATTTTCTATGGACAGACTACATTTTTCATATGTGATTGACTTAACGGTTGGATTGCTGTATTGTTCGATTCATTGTCTATATATAATAAATGGATGTTTGTATATATGAACTCGCATCACTTCAACAGCGTTCAACAGATCACTATGTATTTTTTTTGTTAAGGCGGTTTTTGCACTATCCTCTTTGTTGCAGCTCCTCACCAGGTGGAGCTCTAGCATATCAACTTCTGCACCCTTCAATCAACTAACAGGGTCTCCAAAAATGATGCCAACGGCTCTATCACCAACGTTTCGCTATGTTTCCATCAAATCGCCATTATAATGTATGGAACGGCGTTGCTTGCGAATATTGCAATTTTATCATGAAATAAATACAACAGAAAGTAATATTTTTGTATTAAACATCTAAATATAAATTATTTACAGTATTTTAAGCGTTCATTACACAAATTTTGTAATAATACGTTACTTTTGCTGAGCAGAGATCAGCTTAGGAAGGTGTGTTCAAAAATCAACCCACGGGAGAGTTACCGGACGTTATAAATAAAAATGTCCTTTATATCAGCTATTAGACCCACAGACTTAAAATTTAACAATTAGAGTTTTTTGTTCAGCCGATATATGCAAAAGGCTTTGTGTGTGTGTGTGTTTAATTTGCAATTCAGGTAAAATTAACTCATTTAAAACCTTTATCTTTCAATTTGTATTGTTTAATTTTTCACAATTCACCCGTGTGAAGAACGAGTATACAAAGCTAGTGATTTATAAATGCAAATAAACAGAATATTAAAAAAAATGTGCTTCTGCGATCCCTATCGGATGAAGTTGAAACTTTGGAAAAAGAAATTAATCAAGCAAAAGGGAGGACATAATGGATATTAATCATGATAGCTCGAACATGAAACGTTTCAGTCGAAAGAAAGATTTTAAAATGCTGCCTAAAGTACTCTATCGCCGTCTATGGGGTGCGATAACCCTTCGAGGGGGGCGCGAACATATCGAAAATAAAAGGTTAAAAAAATTAATTTGCTGGAATGAAGTAAAACAAAATAATTTCTGACATAATAAAAAATACATATTTACATTGATATGATTTATATATATCTTCTGGTGAAAAAACGTCATCAAAAATAAAAGATTCTACTTTGAACGCTCATTAGCTTTCTTTGATCCTATAACTAAATTAAAAAATATTTTGTTTGCTTTGCTGTAATCCTACGATGAGAGATTTTTTATTATGTTTCTTTTAACCTAAAATATTACTTTTGCTGACCTTCGAACTTACTGGTATGGTTATCTGCGTCCCTTTTTTTTAGTGAAGTTGTAATTAATATACTTCTGTTGCGTTTTTTTCAATGTGAAAGAGTTTTATGATATATGGATAAGCATATTGAGCACTTTGAAGGTTTATTTGGCCAAGATTTATTTTTATGAGTATTCTGAAAGATATAATACATAATGAAAAACGTTTTATATAATTCTTTTTTTTTGAACATTTTTCCATTGTTTATATTGAATACACTATAAACACGGAAGCGTTGCGCATAGTCATCCCAGAATCACGAAATCTTTAATTCTGGGAAAACTATTTTTTACCAATGATCTTGACAGAGAATCCTTCAACAGGGAATTACAATGAATTGATCTCATATCTTCTTTTTTGGAAGTGGCAAACATTTTTTTAGAATCTTAAGGTATTTGTTTTGACCGAGTTTCCGGCGCGATCACTTTTGTTCAAAAATATTTTCTTGAACATGCTGCATTTTCCCTTATGAATAAATTAGTGGTTTTAATTGTGATGTACGACTAATTATGGTTTATAAATGTAAATGAGCAGAATATATAAAAAAAGAAATGGGCATCTGTGATCGCGCTCTGAAAAGAAATTGAAACTGATCAAACAAGGGAAACACTAGCTGAAATAATGCATATCAATCATGATAGCGAAAGTAAATTTGAGAAAAACAATGAACATGAAAAGAAAAATTTTCAATAGCTACATTAAGAACTCTATGAAGAAAAATATGAAGCCATAAGTGTATCGCAAGATGAACTTCGCCCTGTCTAAAAGGCACAAGCAAGAATAAGTTCAACAGGATATTTGTCGATCATCAAAGGATATTAAATCTACAATAACGTGAACAAGTTGTGATAGTTTTGCTTGCAAATAACTTTCATGTAATAGTGAAAAATGTGTGTGATTTTTGTCCTTTATTAAGGTCCCGCACATTTGGAACAATTTAGTTTAGTTTTATTGGATTTTTTCTCAAATTATCATTTAAAAATCCTTGAAATAGGTAAGTATATTTTCTCTTAGTTAAACTATTCACTGAAATTGTGATTTTTATCGTGTATATTAAAAATAATTAAAAAAAAAAAAAGAATTGAGGGGAGTAAATCCGCGCGACCATTAACGTTAGTATCGAGTGCACACCTGATCCCGGGCTACAACATTTTGAAGTTTTCTTGCTTTAAATATTAAAAATAACACAATTGTTATTCATTAGAATTTTACATTCTTTTTTATTATTTAACATTAATTCTAAATGCTAATTCTGCGAAGCTTAAAATTACAGTTCGTTCAAAACCATTTATAATATGAGCATTCATTTCAAAAAATCATTTTACATTTTTGTATACAATGTCAAGCACTTGGTTTTACTCTCCTTACAATTAAGCTATTATATCAAGAATAACGTATTATCATTTTTAAAAAAATAAACTCGTGTTAAGAGTGGGTACTTCAGCCAGTATAAGAACAAGTTTAATAATTATTAGTGACTTCCATGGACTTCTCTTGCAGTGCAAAGTTTTTCAAAGGAAGGTTAAAAATTAGAAATTGACACTCTGAGTTATTTTTTTTATATTTAACTGAAATCTCTCAGTATTTTGTCTTCAAAGTAGCCATCGCAGAAAATCCGGATTCACAAAAGTATGATGTTGAAAATGGTAATAGTATACGAAATGCTTTCGTTTTCAGTGCAGAAAATTCAGCATTCACCTCTATCCAGAATTTAAAGAGTGGTTATTACAAAATTGCCCTTTAATTTCGTCACTGGATGTGGAATCTATGAAGATTTCTTTTTCGGCAGTTGTGAGCCCTTCTGAAGTATTTGAAATGGATCCCTAACCCATTCGTAACTTGCTATCAATTTGCCCTCGTCTGTGTACTTGTTGATGCTTTATTATTGTCGAATGCTCGCTGCGATTTAAAAATATAGCTATGATTTTGTTTTAATCCACCGCCGTAAATACTTAATACCGTGAATTACAATTAACGCGTGAATTATGAAATGTACATTCAACAGAGATTTAGTAGCTAATCGAATCGGGCAAGACTGACTGGAATTGTACGAGGTACAGCATTTTTACATGTTTTGTGCAGACGTCCGTTAGGTTGCCCAGACTCACGTGAATGTTCGCGAGAATGCCAGATGTAATGGATATGATAAAGAGCAACATAGACTAGACTATTTTTCTAATGACATTTGTACTTTGAGAAATGGAAGCTGTAAGAAATAAATCTTTACTTAAATATTATTTATGAATCTGTTTCAATTAAGATCATACCATAGCTTTAGCGTCAAACTACATTATTATTGCATTCAATATATTATTATTATTATATAAGGGGGACGCGACAAAAATTATGTTTGAAAATTGGGTCGCCAGTATTGAAAGTTTGAGAAGCACTGACTTATGTTATTAATTTGTATGGTTTATAATTAAGATAGCGTATTGTAGCTTTGGCGTCAAAAAAAGTGCATTATTATTGCATTCGGTACATTATTATTAATGTATAAGGGGGCGATAAAAATTGTGATTGAAAAGGGGGCACCAGTATTGAAAGTTTGAGAAGCACTGACTTATGTTATTAATTTGTATGGTTTATAATTAAGATCGCGTATTGTAGCTTTGGTGTAAAAAAAAGTGCATTATTATTGCATTCGGTACATTATTATTAATGTATAAGGGGGGCGATAAAAATTGTGATTGAAAAGGGGGGCACCAGTATTGAAAGTTTGAGAAGCACTGGTCTATCTGGTATAGTAGTTAGTGACGCTAACTGCCGTGCCGTAGGGGGGGGTTATTCCCAGATAAGGCATGGATGTTTGCGTTGTAATCCTTCTCTTCTTTGTGATGTGTGTTTCACGCTAGTTCTAAGTGCGCCCCAGTGTGATACTTTGTGGTGCACGGTATTATAAATGTTCTCAATAAAAAAAAGTACTCCATCAAAAAGTTAGTTATGTTTACAGGTTCATCAAAAATTGCAAAAAACCATCCAACACACAAATTGGGACAATAAGGATGTGTGAAATTAAACGAGCTGAAATTACCCTTGTGAAGCTAGTCCAGCAAAAGGAATTCAATTCGGAGATCAAAGATTTGTCCTGTAAGGCAGTGGTTCTCAAACTTTCACTACTGGCGACCTAATTTTCAATCATAATTTTTATTACGCCCCCCCTAAATATAATAATGTATTGAATGCAATAATAATGCACTTTGGCGCTAAAGCTACAATACGATCATAGTTATAAACCGTACAATTACAAGATAAGTATTAAATTTTGTATTTGTTACTTTTAAATAATATATATATATATATATATATATATATATATATATATATATATATATATATATATATATATATATATATATATATATATATATATATATATATATAAAGGGTCTTTTTTTAGAGGTATAGAACTTTAAATTGCAATAAAACAACGATGTATTATTCGATTGACATGAATTTTTTTATTCGAAAGATAATATTGTGGCATTACATTTTAAATATGATTTCTGGCATAGGACTGCCACGGCTGGCTCGGATGTAGTCCAATTTTCGATGACTTTTTCCAACATTTGTGGCCGTATATCGGCAATAACACGGCGAATGTTGTCTTCCAAATGGTCAAGCGTTTGTGGCTTATCCGCATAGACCAATGACTTTACATAGCCCCACAGAAAATAGTCTAGCGGTGTTAAATCACAAGATCTCGGAGGCTAATTCACAGGTCCAAAACGTGAAATTAGGCGGTCACCAAACGTGTCTTCCAATAAATCGATTGTAGCACGAGCTGTGTGATATGTTGTGCCGTCTTGTTGGAACCACAGCTCCTGGACAACATGATTGTTCAATTCAGGAATGAAAAAGTTAGTAATCATGGCTCTATACCGATCACCATTGACTGTAACGTTGTGGCCTTCATCGTTTTTGAAGAAGGATTCCATTAGCCCATAAAGCTCACCAAACAGTTTTTCTGGATGTAACGGTGTTTCGACATACACTTGTGGATTAGCTTCATTCCAAATGCGACAGTTTTGTTTGTTGACGTAGCCATTCAACCAGAAGTGTGCTTCATCTCACTAAACAAAATTCGCTTATGAAAATCGGGAACAAGATGTTTGTCACGAGAGGGTGCTAGTGTGTGTAGTGTTCAGTGTATGTGTAAATAGAGTAAGAGCAAGAGCGTATGGAGAATGCTCTAATAAATTTCTTTTATCTTAGTCCTAGCCATTTAATGTGTAGTGTAATCTTTTAGAGATTTTAAATAATGAACAGAGAACTAGTGCGAGAACACATTTAATATAAGTATTGTAGAGAATACAATTTTCTGTAACTTTTGTTTGAAACATTTTTTATACATCAAACCATTTTTGAGATAGAGGACGTTAAACGCGCGGCGCTTATCTATCTACAGCATAATGTATGGTCCACCGTTAGTCAAATGGTATATAATACGCCGTATAAAGTCTATAAATCTTAAAAATATACATAGTTAAAAACATTTGGCATTTTTTATTAATGATTGTATTGCATTTAGTAATAGTTTTCATTAATCAAGTATATTTTTAATAACCCTCATATTTTTGTGTAATTAAAAAATAGTTAATTGAAATTATATAGACTTTTAATTATATTTTAATGTATGCTAATTACATTTTAAGTGAAAAAAAGGAAGTACAATTTCTTTAAAATGTATAAACCTTCCAATTTGTTTTTTTCTGTACTTATTATACCTGGACCTGTGGATTCCTATAATACGCGAACGTTCTATTTATATCTAGTTGAAAGACAAATGCTTAGGTGTATAGTGAAAACCGCGCGCGCGCGATTCTTTTTCCAATAAACCAGTTTCTACTAGCCACGTTTATTCGTTAGTTTAAAATTGTATTTTGGCAACGACGGACGTAAAATAATTTTGAGAGTTATGGCTGATTTGTGTTTTATACGTAATGAATCATTATCACAAGGTAATCCTGTTAATGTAGTGAGTGGTTTAAAAACTTTGAAAGCAGCCAGTATCGAAAGAAATGACGGTCACATGGATTTTTTAAATTCTTTAACCCTCGAGAATAGGCATAACGAGTGCTGAAAAGGGTACATTAGTAAAAATTCGATTTCAACATCGAAATGACGCATTGAAAGCAACGAACATTTATCAACACCTAGTGTACCTCGTAAAAGAAGAAATTAAGCGTTTGATTTCAAAAAGCTCTGTTTATTTTGTGATCAAGTAGCCGATGAAGCTGCAGAGAATATAAAAAGGGAGAAATACAGGCGCAAGATCAGTAAAATGAGTACTCTTGAATTTAAAGACTAAGTTTTAAAAAAAGCAGAACGTTGTGATTCAATAGGAGATTTAGTGAAAAATCGTAAACTTTGTGAGTATGATTTGATTGCTTCTAAAGCAAAATATCATTACAACGCTAATTTCTTAAATCGACTATCATCTACTGAAAAGAAGCCTCGCCAAGTTAATCAAGTCTCAGAGGCTATGGCAGAGATTTTTAATTACATCGAAAATCACAACGATTCGCAATTTACATTGAAAGAGCTCAGAGATGTCTTGACGGGGTATATACCAAATGATAAAACCATAATTACGAGACTTCAACAAAAGTATTTGACAGATATAATAATTACGACAAAAGTAAAATCTTTCACAATCATACTTTTTTTCGATACACAAGCTAATATATTATCAAAAGCTTGGTATGATAATAAAAAAAAAAAAGGGATCCCGAAGAAGAACGGTTACGAATTGTAGAAGCTGCAGCAGCTATTATTCGTGAAGACATTCGGTCATTCGTCGTTGAAACCAAGTCTTATCATCCTCCAAGTAAAATGTTAATCAAGGAAAATCAAGAAATACCGAAAAGTCTATTGCATTTCTTACAGGAAGTCATAATGAAAAACAGAAAATAAAAATAGCTAAATCAAACACAAAATGCACGTCAATACATTATGCAATAATGGCTGCATTACGAGAACGATCATTTTCATCACAGCTACTATTAAGCCTTTCTGTATTTCTTCATAGAAGATATGGATCTGAAAGACTAATAGATGTGTTACATGATTTGCAGCTTCATATGGTAAGACTGTACACTAAGAAATTTCAATAGCTTACCATCCACAACCTCGTATTTTATCATCGGAATCCGGCACGCTAGTATAATATGTTGAGAAAATGCCAATATAAATGTCCATACTCTTGAGATGATAATAAAACTCTTCATATTTTGAAGATGATTAAGATTTTTACTCCAAAAGATATATATTGACCGTATACAAAAATGTACAACTAAACTAAAAGAATTAGCAGCAATATCACATATGTCTCTTCTAGCATATGAAAAGCCAATTGTATTGGGATACAGCGAAATTCAAGTCAAAATTCTGCATGATGATCAAGCATTAGCAGAAAATAATTTTAACGGGGATGATTTTTTCTGGCTATGCGGAAAGTGGAAGAATATTTCATTGCGTTGTCTGAATGGGCTTTCTCGAATAACTCACTAAAAATAATAAAGATTTTTCTTCTTCTCGGGTTGTTTCTTTCATTGATCATCCTGCCAGTAACGTAGACATAACTTATACTACTTTACATTGCGCTACAAATTTTGCCAAATTACATGGCCAAAAACATGGTTAATTACTTTTGATCTATCTGTCTACTCTGAAGTTACTATTCTAAAGTCTCTACTACTCTAAAAGGAAATTAGTATCTGTTGATATCACGACAAAAACAGGCCAGAGGTGATGTAGTTGTTCTTATCGTAGAAACAGCTATGGAAGAATCGGAACATCCCAAGACAGCCGTCATACTAGGAGAAGATATTGATATGCTAGTCATTTTAATTGAACATATTCAATCACATCAAGAAGTTTTCTTCAAAAAAGTTTGCATGGGGAATTTTAAAACTCAAATATATGAGTACTCTGTCAAAAAGTTTGATAAATATCTGCATCGTAAAAAGCACATTTTATTTCTGTACACATTTAGTGGCAGTGACACGACATCTGCATTTTTTTAAAAAAAAAAAAGGGGGGAATCTTTCATTTGAATACTTGAGAATCTTCCAAATTTGGACCAACTTGCTCAAGTATTCCAAGAAGAAAACTGTCCTGTACAAACATTACATAAAAACTAAGTACAAATTCTGTTGAAATATACAATGCTTCTCAGTCTGAGAACAGTATTGATAATCTTTGTTAAACTCAATTCATCGAATCAACAAAGCTCAAAAAACACGTGCAGTTATTCAATACTCCACCAACAAGTGCCGCGGCTCATCAAAACATTAGCCATGTATATTAACAAATTCAAACTTGGTTAGCAAATCATTTAGAATCCCAGGAATGGGGTTGGATTCTACGGAATGAATTCTTGAAACCAACTACGACAATATTACCACATGTGCTCCAGATGATTACACAAAACAATATATTACAACTGCAAAAATTTTTGTGGCTAACGCTGTGGATGTAAGAAATCGGGGTGCAATTTTCTTCAGCTTGTTTCAATGCTTCACGCTATGAGAAATATCTCGATGAAGATTGTACTTTTGATCCCGAAATCCTTCAAAATTTGGAGACAGATATCCTTGACGACGAAAATAAGGGGAATGAATAAAAAATTTTTGAGTGACTGGAAGACAATGAAGAAGAGGAAGAAAAATTAACATTCATGTTTGTCTTATTATTAAAATTTTTGTAAAACCTCTTCACATCTGAATTTATACTGCAATAAAAGGGTGTTTTTTAGAGGTATAGAGATTTAAATTGCAATAAAACAACGATGTATTATTCGATTGACATGAATTTTTTTATTCAAAAGATAATATTGTGGCATTACATTTTAAATATGATTTCTGGCATAGGACTGCCACGGCTGGCTCGGATGTAGTCCAATTTTCGATGACTTTTTCCAACATTTGTGGCCGTATATCGGCAATAACACGGCGAATGTTGTCTTCCAAATGGTCAAGCGTTTGTGGCTTATCCGCATAGACCAATGACTTTACATAGCCCCACAGAAAATAGTCTAGCGGTGTTAAATCACAAGATCTCGGAGGCTAATTCACAGGTCCAAAACGTGAAATTAGGCGGTCACCAAACGTGTCTTCCAATAAATCGATTGTAGCACGAGCTGTGTGATATGTTGTGCCGTCTTGTTGGAACCACAGCTCCTGGACAACATGATTGTTCAATTCAGGAATGAAAAAGTTAGTAATCATGGCTCTATACCGATCACCATTGACTGTAACGTTGTGGCCTTCATCGTTTTTGAAGAAGGATTCCATTAGCCCATAAAGCTCACCAAACAGTTTTTCTGGATGTAACGGTGTTTCGACATACACTTGTGGATTAGCTTCATTCCAAATGCGACAGTTTTGTTTGTTGACGTAGCCATTCAACCAGAAGTGTGCTTCATCTCACTAAACAAAATTCGCTTATGAAAATCGGGAACAAGATGTTTGTCACGAGAGGGTGCTAGTGTGTGTAGTGTTCAGTGTATGTGTAAATAGAGTAAGAGCAAGAGCGTATGGAGAATGCTCTAATAAATTTCTTTTTATCTTAGTCCTAGCCATTTAATGTGTAGTGTAATCTTTTAGAGATTTTAAATAATGAACAGAGAACTAGTGCGAGAACACATTTAATATAAGTATTGTAGAGAATACAATTTTCTGTAACTTTTGTTTGAAACATTTTTTATACATCAAACCATTTTTGAGATAGAGGACGTTAAACGCGCGGCGCTTATCTATCTACAGCATAATGTATGGTCCACCGTTAGTCAAATGGTATATAATACGCCGTATAAAGTCTATAAATCTTAAAATATACATAGTTAAAAACATTTGGCATTTTTTTATTAATGATTGTATTGCATTTAGTAATAGTTTTCATTAATCAAGTATATTTTTAATAACCCTCATATTTTTGTGTAATTAAAAATAGTTAATTGAAATTATATAGACTTTTAATTATATTTTAATGTATGCTAATTACATTTTAAGTGAAAAAAAAAAAGGAAGTACAATTTCTTTAAAATGTATAAACCTTCCAATTTGTTTTTTTCTGTACTTATTATACCTGGACCTGTGGATTCCTATAATACGCGAACGTTCTATTTATATCTAGTTGAAAGACAAATGCTTAGGTGTATAGTGAAAACCGCGCGCGCGCGATTCCTTTCCAATAAACCAGTTTCTACTAGCCACGTTTATTCGTTAGTTTAAAATTGTATTTTGGCAACGACGGACGTAAAATAATTTTGAGAGTTATGGCTGATTTGTGTTTTATACGTAATGAATCATTATCACAAGGTAATCCTGTTAATGTAGTGAGTGGTTTAAAAACTTTGAAAGCAGCCAGTATCGAAAGAAATGACGGTCACATGGATTTTTAAATTCTTTAACCCTCGAGAATAGGCATAACGAGTGCTGAAAAGGGTACATTAGTAAAAATTCGATTTCAACATCGAAATGACGCATTGAAAGCAACGAACATTTATCAACACCTAGTGTACCTCGTAAAAGAAGAAATTAAGCGTTTGATTTCAAAAGCTCTGTTTATTTTGTGATCAAGTAGCCGATGAAGCTGCAGAGAATATAAAAAGGGAGAAATACAGGCGCAAGATCAGTAAAATGAGTACTCTTGAATTTAAAGACTAAGTTTTAAAAAAAGCAGAACGTTGTGATTCAATAGGAGATTTAGTGAAAAATCGTAAACTTTGTGAGTATGATTTGATTGCTTCTAAAGCAAAATATCATTACAACGCTAATTTCTTAAATCGACTATCATCTACTGAAAAGAAGCCTCGCCAAGTTAATCAAGTCTCAGAGGCTATGGCAGAGATTTTTAATTACATCGAAAATCACAACGATTCGCAATTTACATTGAAAGAGCTCAGAGATGTCTTGACGGGGTATATACCAAATGATAAAACCATAATTACGAGACTTCAACAAAAGTATTTGACAGATATAATAATTACGACAAAAGTAAAATCTTTCACGATCATACTTTTTCGGGATACACAAGCTAATATATTATCAAAAGCTTGGTATGATAATAAAAAAAGGGATCCCGAAGAAGAACGGTTACGAATTGTAGAAGCTGCAGCAGCTATTATTCGTGAAGACATTCGGTCATTCGTCGTTGAAACCAAGTCTTATCATCCTCCAAGTAAAATGTTAATCAAGGAAAATCAAGAAATACCGAAAAGTCTATTGCATTTCTTACAGGAAGTCATAATGAAAAACAGAAAAATAAAAATAGCTAAATCAAACACAAAATGCACGTCAATACATTATGCAATAATGGCTGCATTACGAGAACGATCATTTTCATCACAGAAACTATTAAGCCTTTCTGTATTTCTTCATAGAAGATATGGATCTGAAAGACTAATAGATGTGTTACATGATTTGCAGCTTCATATGGTAAGACTGTACACTAAGAAATTTCAATAGCTTACCATCCACAACCTCGTATTTTATCATCGGAATCCGGCACGCTAGTATAATATGTTGGAGAAAATGCCAATATAAATGTCCATACTCTTGAGATGATAATAAAACTTTTCATGTTTTGAAGATGATTAAGATTTTTACTCCAAAAGATATATATTGACGGTATAAAAAAATGTACAACTAAACCAAAAGAATTAGTAGCAATATCACATATGTCTCTTCTAGCATATGAAAAGCCAATTGTATTGGGATACAGCGAAATTCAAGTCAAAATTCTGCATGATGATCAAGCATTAGCAGAAAATAATTTTAACGGGGATGATTTTTTCTGGCTATGCGGAAAGTGGAAGAATATTTCATTGCGTTGTCTGGAATGGCTTTCTCGAATAACTCACTAAAAATAATAAAGATTTTTCTTCTTCTCGGGTTGTTTCTTTCATTGCTCATCCTGCCAGTAACGTAGACACAACTTATACTACTTTACATTGCGCTACAAATATTGCCAAATTACATGGCCAAAAAACATGTTTAATTACTTTTGATGTATCTGTCTACTCTGAAGTTACTATTCTAAAGTCTCTACTACTCTAAAAGGAAATTAGTATCTGTTGATATCACGACAAAAACAGGCCAGAGATGATGCAGTTGTTCTTATCGTAGAAACAGCTATGGAGGAATCGGAACATCTCAAGACAGCCGTCATACTAGGAGAAGATATTGATATGTTAGTCATTTTAATTGAACATATTCAATCACATCAAGAAGAAGTTTTCTACAAAAAAGTTTTTGCAAGGGGAATTTTAAAACTCAAATATACGAGTACTCTGTCAAAAAGTTTGATAAATATCTGCATTGCAAAAAGCACATTTTATTTCTGTACGCATTTAGTGGCAGTGACACGACATCTGCATTTTTTTAAAAAAAAAAAGGGGGGAATCTTTCATTTGAATACTTGAAAATCTTCCAAATTTGGACCAACTTGCTCAAGTATTCCAAGCAGAAAACTGTCCTGTACAAACATATTACATAAAAACTAAGTACAAATCCTGTTGGAAATATACAATGCTTCTCAGTCTGAGAACAGTATTGATAATCTTTGTTAAACTCAATTCATCAAATCAACAAAGCTCAATAAACACGTGCAGTTATTCAATATTCCACCAACAAGTGCCGCGGCTCATCAAAACATTAGCCATGTATATTACCAAGTTCAAACTTGGTTAGGGAATCATTTAGAATCCCAGGAATGGGGTTGGATTCTACGGAATGAATTCTTGAAACCAACTACGACAATATTACCACATGTGCTCCAGATGATTACACAAAACAATATATTACAACTGCAAAAATTTTTGTGGCTCACGCTGTGGATGTAAGAAATCGGGGTGCAATTTTCTTCAGCTTGTTTCAATGCTTCACGCTATGAGAGATATCTCGAGGAAGATTGTACTTTTGATCCCGAAATCCTTCAAAATTTGGAGACAGATATCCTTGACGACGAAAATAAGGGGAATGAATAAAAAATTTTTGAGTGACTGGAAGACAATGAAGAAGAGGAAGAAAAAATTAACATTCATGTTTGTCTTATTATTAAAATTTTTGTAAAACCTCTTCACATCTGAATTTATACTGCAATAAAAGGGTGTTTTTTTAGAGGTATAGAGATTTAAATTGCAATAAAACAACGATGTATTATTCGATTGACATGAATTTTTTTTATTCAAAAGATAATCTTGTGGCATTACATTTTAAATATGATTTCTGACATAGGACTGCCACGGCTGGCTCGGATGTAGTCCAATCTGGACGTCCACTTTTCGATGATTTTTGCCAACATTTGTGGCCGTATATCGGCAATAACACGGCGAATGTTGTCTTCCAAATGTTCAAGCGTTTGTGGCTTATCCGCATAGACCAATGACTTTACATAGCACCACAGAAAATAGTCTAGCGGTGTTAAATCACAAGATCTTGGAGGCCAATTCATAGGTCCAAAACGTGAAATTAGGCGGTCACCAAACGTGTCTTTCAATAAATCGATTGTGGCACGAGCTGTGTGACATGTTGCGCCGTCTTGTTGGAACCACAGCTCCTGGACATCATGATTGTTCATTTCAGGAATGAAAAAGTTAGTATCATGGCTCTATACCGATCACCATTGACTGTAACGTTGTGGCCTTCATCGTTTTTGAAGAAGGATTCTACCAGCCCATAAAGCGCACCAAACAGTCAGTTTTTCTGGATGTAATTGTGTTTCGACATACACTTGTGGATTAGCTTCACTCGAATGCGGCCGTTTTGTTTGTTGACGTAGCCATTCAACCAGAAGTGCACTTCATCGCTAAACAAAATTCGCTTATGAAAATCGGGAACAACGGCAATCTCGTTTTGGGCCCATTCGACGAATCTACGCCTTACTTGTTGATCGTTTTGATGAATTGCCAAACCAAAAACTGAGAATAAATCACTTGACAGCTGTTAAATCGGTCTCCATCTTGGAAAGTAATGCCAACTTAAACTTCTATACCTGGAAAAAAACACTCTTTAGTATGAAACGATATATATTTCTAAATAAAAATATAATTAAAATTACTTACTTAATTTTTTCTACTTTAAATGTAAATACACTCTATAAGAAAAAAAAAGTGATACACCAAGAACGAGTTGTGCGATAGAGACAAAAATTGGTGGGTTGAAAAATTATGTACAAAATACGAAATGATTAAAATTTCAGAAAAATTTAATGATTGATAAATTTCAGAGTTACATAGTTACAAAGTAACGAGCTCAATAAGGTATTGACGCACCTCTAGCCTGGATACAAGCTGCCACACGACATGGCATAGAGTGATACAGCACTCTGATGGTATCCTGAGGTACTTCTTGCCATGTTTGCTCCAATTATCGGGCCAGGTCATCAACATTCGCTGGTAGATGCAGTCGCCTTCCTATCATATCCCAAACATGTTCGATTGGAGAGATATTCGGGGGATTTGATTGAGCAAGGAAGTGTTTGAAAAGCTGTACGACAATTCATAGCAACTCGTGCCATATGTGGTATAGCCTTATCTTCAGACAAATAAGGCCAAGGTACTGCAAAAGGAACGGTTGCAAAACAGTTCTCAGAATGTCGTCGACGTACCGTTGTGCTGCAAGTATGCCTCTAATGACGACTAAAGGGGTCCCGCTGTCAAAAGAAATGGCACCCCAGACCATAACTCCTGGTTGAGGGCCTGTCTGGCGTGCAATAGTGAAAGCAAGATCGGGACACTGCCCTGGACGTCTCCAGACACGTCTTTGAGGATCGTCAGGATACAGTTGGAAGCAGGATTCGTCGCTAAACACTATGCGTCTCCAGTCAGCATGATTCCAACCTGATCGAGCCAAGCACCACTGTAATTTGGCTTGACAGTGTGCAGGCGTTAGTGGCAGGTGGAGTAGCTGTATGTCCGAGCGTAAATTTCACTCTATCAGCCTTCTGTAAATGGTCATGATGGACACTCGTGTGCCAGTCGCACGTCTGATGGTTGATAACGATGAATCAGTCTCTGTGTCAGCTGATCTTACAATAAATATGTCCTCCCAATCTGCTGTGGCCCTAGATCGACAGCTACCTTCACGGTGCTGAAATCTGCCATTTTCCATCCATTCTTGCCATTATCATTTAATGGCTTCATCATTTCGACCCATATGACGAGTGATTCTCCGATTTCTCCTACCTGCCTTTTTCAATTAAATGATACGACTTCTTTCAAACTCTGACAGTTGCTCGCAACGAGCTCGAATCCTGCGACGAGGAATTTTTTCATTCGTTGAAAGGTATCCTAAATCGCAATGCAGCAGAAATTTTGACCATCAGATTGAGAATCACTTCTTATAGACAGCAGCTGAGTGCTCAGTTCCGATGCGCTGTAGCTCCCTCCATTCATTGGACACCAAATTTTAATCATTTGCATGTTCGGGACAAATGTCTGCATACAAAATTTCATTATAATCGGCCAACTTCTTCTTGGTGCGTCGCCTTATTTTGTTATAGAGTGTAGTAGATATAATAATAGAATATAATAAAAAATACTCTAAGCACACACACATATCTGTCAACAACTTTTGAACTACACGAACAGTGTAATTCAAAAGTTTATATTATAAAAGAAATATATACTTGATTAAAATGAAATCTATTACTAAATGTAATATAATAATTAATAAAAAATACCAAATGTTTTTAACTATGTATATTTTTAAGGCTTATAGACTTTATACGCCGTATTATATCATGTGACTAACGGTTAACCTTGCATAATGCTATAGATAGCTAAAAGCTGCGCGTTCAGCGCCCTCTATCCCAAAAATAGTTTGATGTATAAAAAATGTTTCAGACAACATTTAGAGTGCCAAAATAAAGGTCTATACGAATTTTCATCTTATTATCTCTCATTCTGCAGTGAAACCCCCTAATATGACAGGACTATTAATACAATTTTCTCAAATATTAATTCATTAATTAAATTTGATGAAAAATTATAGCTTAAAAGATACATTTCAGTCGATGTTATTCCTCTACATGACAGCACACTATTGGATTAAACAGTGTTTGTTTAATTTGTGATGAAGATTAAACTTAACCTAAATAATCATATGATGGTCAGACATCAGTATTCCTTTTACACTGGTTTATATAAAGATAAATTCTTACCTATATATATATATATTCTATTCAACTTTTATTAAAAAATATAACTGCAAACTTAATGTGGTTAAAATGTTTTAATGTCAATTCAATAGGTGTTTGCCACTTAATATTGTGATTCTCTCATATGTATATACATATTTAAATTAATTGTAATTATTTAATAAAAAGTAACTAAAACCGGGCTTCTCAAACTTTCAGTATTTGTGACCCAATTTTCAATCATAATTTTCATCGCGCCCCCTCCATATAATAACTATGTATTAAATGCAATAATAATGTACTCAGTCGCTAAAGCTTCGATACGATTTTACTTATAAACAGTACAAATTATCAACATAATTATTAAATTTTGTACATGACAAACCCATGGGATCACTAGTAACTATTAAACTTGTTATTTATTTAAGATTGATAAATTAATAGTAAAATACATTGTGTGGTACTGATACACTTATAAGTATATTATATCAAAGTAAATATGTATTTTATATTTTATTATATCAGAATATATTTTGTTTTGTTTCCTTTCAGCAAGTAATTTTTTTAAGTAAACCTTTTATTTTTGACTTTTCGACATGCTCGTGCCCCCCTGGTACGATTATCACACCCCTCTAAGGGGGAGCACCCCACAGTTTGAGAAACGCTGAATTAAAATAAAAGCTTTCTTTGTTGACCTAAGCAGGAATTGACTTGAAGATTTTTTTTTTTTTATCTATTACTTGTTTTTATTCGTATTGTTGCAATCTCTTTGAAAGAAAAAAGAAAAACTTTTTTCTCCTATTTGTCATCATCGTGGAAAAAAAATAAACAACTATAAAAAGACTCGGAAACCTCTAAACGGCGTTCTAATTGAATCAACTGAAAAGATTCTTTTTTCGGTCACAGAGCGGGAATCCTTGCAAGGTTGATAATTGGATGAGGATTTCTTTGGAAATCGGTTTCTTATCGACAGATCGTTCCTGGTGTTTCGTTTGGAAGATGGTGGCCACTTGCAGGATCTACAAGAAAACATGTCCCAATGGAAAGGTAACAAGAGAATCCCTTTTCTGTTTTCAATTCCTACTATTAGCTCACTCTCTCTATATACATCGTCCCTCTAGATAAAAACCCAAGTAAGTCAAAATATCTCATTTTTGAGAAATTACGAAAAACTGATTTTAGAAAACCTATGAGAGATATCCCAATTCTAATATTGCACACATGAAGCTAACATTTTATAAAGCTGATTGAACTAACTCATTTCTAGATTGTCTGTTTAAAACCTGAAACAAATACAATTTTTGAGTTATTCTAGTTTTATATCAGCGTTAAGCAACTTTTTTGCGCACTAAGTGGAGTTATTTTACTTTACCTGAAAGAAAATGAGTTTACATTACTTTTCACCTTAAAAATAAGATAACTTCTCTTTGAGGTATTTTGAGTTATTTCATGTTTGTGTGTGGGTAGTGTTCATTCTTATTTACTAGCTATAGTTTTTAGCTTTATGTAGGTCCAAGATATAAAAATGATTGAAATATAAAAATAGATTGTGTAATCAAAAATAAAATTCGGTATTTATTTTCTCTTTATTCTCTATAATTAATAAGTAGAATAAACTTTAAAAAATAATCAGGCGGTTTGTTCTCTTCAACAAAAAATGAGTAGGTATCTAGTTAGTGGTTTTTCATTTACTATAAGTATAGTTATTACTGTCATCCAACCGGTATAGTGGTTAGCGACGCTGACTGCGATGCCGCAGGGACTGAGTTCGAATCCCGGAGAAGACATGGATGTTTGTAAATGTATAGGGCCTTTGCGGCATGGGGGTATTCTAAATAGCCGTCGAGCCGTAAGTCCTTTCGTGTGGTTGGTGGGAGGCCTCTGTCCACCCTCAGGGTTTTCTTCCTCTAAATTGGGGTGGAACAGAGCAAAATCGTTCTGTCACCTGCATGATGCTCAAAGCTAAGGCTAACGACAGGCGTAAGAATTCTACTTCTTAGCCGTGATGAATTTCGCGGGCCTCGATCTGACTTCATCAGGCAGGTGGCATTAGTCACAACACATAGTTATTACTTGTTATGTACTTATTATGCCAATTGCATAGAGCAGCGTTTCTCAAACTGTGGGGCAGGCCCCCCTTGAGGGGTGTGTCAATTCTACGAGGGGGAGGGGGGTGGCGCGAGCATATTGAAAAGTCAAAAACAAAAGATTATTTAAAAAATAATTATTAATTTACTGAAAGTAAACACACAAAATACATTCTCACATAAAAAATAAAATACACATTTACACTGAGTACTGCACTTATAAATAGATCAGTGTGCTACACACACACAATGTATTTTATAATTTATTTACCAATACTAAGTTAAGAACCAGTTTAATAATTACCAGTGACCCATGGGATTGTCATATATAAAATTATATACAAAATTTTGTACAAAAATTAACACTTATCTTGATAATTCGTACGTTTATAATAAATTCCTTAACTGCCGATTAAAAGTTGCGGGGAGAAAAGGAATTAAAAAAAAAAGGCAATAAAAAAAAAGAGTCTCTGAAATGAGTAAATTCAAAGCAAACACTGTCAATGTCCTTTTATTCGTTTCCAAAGGTTTTCGGAATAATTTTATGGATAGCAGTGCACAGAAAATATTGTACTTCGAAAAGACGTATATATACGTCCAGTGAAATTAGCGCACTTGAGTGAAACGTTTACATACGCCAGTGGCACTTAAGAGGTTAAAGTCGTATCGTAGTTTAAGTATCAAAATATAGTACTTTTGAATTCAATACATTGTTGTTGTATGAGGGGGGAGGACGATTAAAGTTATGATTGGTTATTGGGTCGCGAATATTGAAACTTTGAGATGCGCACTCACATAGAGATCTTAAATTACTTATTGGGTATTATTTTTATAATGTAATCACAGCAATAATTATCACCTTTGCAAGTTTTTATCTCATATGTACACAAACAGGTATCCCTTACAAATGCATAGTCTACATTTGAGTATTCTTATCTCGCTACTTCAACATTGGCAAGGGGCTGCGGTAGCCCAGTGGTTAAGGTATCCAACCATGGCAGGCATGTCATGAGTTCGATCCCAGTACCACTAAAGACCCGCCGTGTAGGGCAGCGATGCACGTTAAATCTGTCGAGAGCTGAAACGTCCTCCCGTTGGTGTGGTGTGGTAGTTAGGAGAGGGGTGCCAGCTCAGGTGTCGTCCACGTCAATTGACCATGGTTCAAAATTACGTGGTCCGTCGCCAAAAGCCCTCGTGTAGCTGAACAGTGCGACGTTAATATTAACTCAATCACTCACTCAACATTGGCAAAATTTTAAAAAAAACTAGATGTTGCTAGAAAAATAAAGTTAAATCTAGTGTAATTACTGAAACATTAGTAGGTACCCACCTACATTAATAAAAAAAAATATCAAACTAAAATAATTCGTGCTTAAAACGACATCAGTCTTTACTGTTTTCTATCTTAATTGTCTCGATACCCTCAAGTTATAAATCACAGTTTAATCATTGGTTTGTCAAAATTAATAAGTATCTCTCTCTCTCTACTATAAAAAATATGGCACTCATTGTGTACGGAATGTTCTCTTAAACTAGAAACTAGCTGCCAATTATTGTTTTAAAAAACATTTTTGTAAAAACTGTCTAAGTACGGTTTTAGTATCACATTTTTATACACGAGTTCTTTAATATCCTTTTTTTTTTTTTCGCATCCGACAAACTAAATTTTTTTGTGTATGCTGTAGTCAAACTTATTGGAATATCAGATACAGATTCCACAGTGCGTCTAGTTCTTCTCTTCTTCACCAAGCATGTCTTAAGGTATTCGACTACTTGCGACAACTTTTTTTTTAAAAAAAAATGGTGATATGGGGTTTTTTTTGTGATTTTTATATTTATTTAGCATATTTTAAGGAAAAAATTCTAAAATTGATAAAAGAAAAAAATATTGTTATTAAAATGGGAAAAAACTAGTAAAAATGTATAAAAAATTACATAAAAGGGGCCCGATCTGTACAAAGATTTTATGAACAAATTCTCAATTTTTCAGTTTTAACGTGTTACTTTGTTATTCCTGTTTGAAGCGACCTTCAGGATAAGAGATATTTTAATTTTTACCATAACTAGAGCACTTTATCTCAGTCATTATACGAAATTGCTTAAAAAAACATTGACTATATTCACATAAAGGACTGCAAATTTTGAAATAAAACAGTGATTGAAAAATCTGAAGATCAAAAACACTTCTACTGTTATGCAGAACAAAAGTAAAAAAATTCAGCTATATATTTTTAAAACATTTTGAACAATCGCTGTCCCTGTTTGAGTTTTTCGAAAAAAAAACACACATTTCGAGAAAAACGCATTTTAAAGTTTGACACCTTGTGTAAAGTTATGGCATCTGCTTTTACTAAAATGCTTATAGTTTTTGTTATAGTGGAGGGAAAATAAAAGACTTGGTATTGTTATTAAGCTAATAAGATGACCTATAAAATAAAATTTTGAAACATTTGTCAATTTTCGGAAAAAAAATTATGATTTTAGGGTAGTCGGATACCTTAAGTCACCAAGCATGTCTTACAAATGTAAGACAAATCTATACGGAACTTTATCACTAACCTTCTGAGTCGACCTTTTTAGGGAAATGTAATTCCCTACCTATTTCCAATCAACCCCAAAAAAAGCGGACAGGATTCCTTGTTATATATGCAGATTAGATAAAGTATTTAAGTCAAACGAAATAGTAAAGTTAGAGCAGTAGGAGATAGATATTGAAGCATAAAGTTATAGTGAATTTGAATTGAAGATTTCTTGTTGGATAATTTAATCTCAGAGAAAAGCTGAGCTGAATTGCAGTGTGGTAAATATTAATTAAAGTCTCATTAAAGTTTATTATCACGAGTGAAATTAAAATTAAATGTTCAATAAGAACATTGAGTATAATTCTGGGATCTCTTATCGTGGTAATCTCTGCGTGATCGTTATTTAATAAATTAATTAATTGGATCATTAATTAATTAAGTTAATTTAAAGGATATTACCTTTAAAACCTCATAATACTAGTTAGATAAATTTGTCAATAAGTCTTTGATTCTATTTGGATAAGATAACCAAATAAAGAAAGTTGTTTATAAAAATGGCTACTGGTTCTTACATGACTCCTATTTATTCTCGTTCTCAAAGTGAGGTCCTAGGAGACCTTCACAAATGAGGTTTTATAGAAAAACGTCATAGCACAATCCTTTTCAACTTTGATAATTTTAATATCGTGCCGCTTAATTTGATTATTATCTTTATCCTTATTGAAATTCGTGCCCCACGCTTCTTGAAGTGCTTTTAAATCGTAAAATATGTCATGTGTCATTGAATTAATTAGCTCTAACCGATTAAATTTTCCAAAGTTGAGTATTTTGTTCATGTATATGCCTTAATTTCCAATGTATTGATAAAAAAAAATTGCATGAAAAAAAACTGCTGTAAATCATAATGCGGTAGATAAAGGGATACATAAGATTGTTTTGGATGACATTACGATACTATAATGATAATTAATAAAAATTAATTACCACTTTATGTTGTGATTCTGTCATATGTATATATACCTATTTATATTAATTGTAAATATTTAAGAAAAAGTAGCTAAAATAATTTTTTTCCTTGTTGATCTAAGCAGGAATCGACTTAAAAGAAATTTCTTTATATTGTTTTTAATGTATATTTTCTCTCTTTTTTAAGTATGTTTGTAGAATTTAAGCGAAGTAAATAATTTAATCGATATTTTGATAAAAAAAGAGGGAAAAAACCTATTATAAGACAAGCATTAGGCTACTCAAACATAATAAGTTATTATTCTTTTTTTAACCAGTGAAATGCTTCCTTATATTCGAAGTAGTCAGAGAGCAGCTGTGACGAAGGGTTGGAAACAAAACGTGCAGTAGGTTTTAATGTATTAAAAGCAGTCGTGCGTTGCAATTTGAAGTTTTTTTCATTTCTGTCTTATTATGAACGCTACAAAATACACTGCTCAAAACAATTAGGGGAGCGCATGATTTTAACAAAAGTAAGCGAAGATGTATATCAATAAGTAACATAAAATGAATTATCCATAATGTAAAGCCTACCAGGAAACGGAAGAAGAAAACTTTATATGCAAATCAAAGTTCATGACGTCAAAAACCAGAAAAAGGAGATAAGGGCAGAAATCGGGATGTTGCAGAAACGTCTGTTATATTGCCGTAACTGGGAAATTCGATTGCGCAGTATTTTTTTTTGAGACAAGGTTACTTGAGAATGTCTCAACAACGTGATTTACCTGAATCCATGGCATGGCGTGTTATAGGCAGACTGGAATCCGGGCAAACACAACGTGGTGTCGCGGACGCTGTTGGAGTCGCCAGAAGTGTTGTTGCAAGGATGTGGAATCGATTACAAGAAACAGGAAATGTTAGACGTCGACCAGGGGCAGGTCGGCCACGCGCCACTACATCAACTGATGACCGGTATGTACGGTTAACAGCCCGTCGAAACAGAACAGAGAATGCTACGCAGCTGCAAAGACAGTTGCTCTTGGCAACAGGACGAAGGGTGTCCAGCCAAACAGTACGTAATCGGCTTCATGAGGGAGGGCTCTATGCACGTAGGCCAATGGTCTGCATTCCGTTGAACCCACGCCCCCGTGCGGCCCGAAGAAGATGGGCTGCTGAACATCGAGATTGGGAGCAACATGATTGGAGCCAAGCGCTGTTTACAGACGAGTCCCTATTCAGTCTAGAACGTGACACCCAACGTGTTCTTGTATGGAGGGACAGGGGCACTCGAAATTAACCCCGCATTCGTCCGTGAAAGGTCACAATACAGAAGAGCTGGTTGGATGGTATGGGGTGGAATCAGCATAGACGGACGTACGGACCTGCATATCATTCGGAATGGCACTTTGACTGGCCGAAGGTATGCAGACGAGATACTTCGACCTCATGTCATTCCTTACGCTGGAGCCATTGGAGATTCCTTTGTTTTCTAGGATGATAATGCCCGACCGCATAGAGCTCGTCTGGTGGAGAACATGCTTGAAGCTGAAACAATACAGCGTATGGAATTGCCAGCGTGCTCTCCTGACCTGAATCCAATCGAGCATGTTTGGGACATGCTCCGACGACGCAATGCTGCGCGACCAAGGCCGCCTGCTACTGTCCGAGACTTGAAGATTGCACTTCTTGAGGAGTGGAACAGTATTCCCCAAAGTCTGATCGATAACTTCATCGCATCCATGGCAAACAGGTGTGCAGCAGTCTTAGCTGTTCGAGGAGACCACACGCCCTATTAAAACTCATGCATCATGTCTAAACAGTACCTTTTTTTATCGTTTACATGTAACCAAATTGTTGCCCTAAATCATCTTTTCATGTTTTTTCCATATTTTCAAAGAATTAAAGCTTAATTCCAAATTTTTTTACGCCTTTTTTCTGTATTGCGCATTGATACGCGTGTACTATGCATTGCATGCCAATACGTGGCTGTCTCACACGGTTTTCTTCACTTTTTTGCTTGCTCCCCTAATTGTTTTGAGCAGTGTAGTTCCATGATGGTTTTATAAGAGTTTCTTCAATTAAATCTCTTGGGAAATCTTTGGGCTATCAATTCCTGTTATTCACAACCAACCCTTCGGAAGAAGAGAATCGTGATATTTAAATTAACTTACTTTAAATAGGCGAGATTTTCTAGCTTGAGAGAGAGTAGGAGAGAAGATATACTTGAGTCAGAGGTGAGATTGCTACTGAAGGAATAATATTAGAATTATAGTGATATGATTCTTTTTTTGGAGTAAACTTTAAAGTGACGATTGTTCACTAGGATTAATTTGATGTTAGATTAAATCGGATGATAAGTTATAGATCCTTTATTAAGGTAAGTATCAAGTTTGATAGTCTCGTAATAGCTCGCGTTTTACCGTCGTTGTTCCACTTTCGAGGTTATAACATTGAGACATTATCTTACTATTATTAGTACAAATTGTGTCTGTTCTTTGTGTAGAAATAAATAGATTAATTGGATCCTGTCGAGTATTTCTTCTCTTCCCTCACACATCTCGGTGCCCGAGAGAGAGCCGTGAACCTCTTACAACTATCTTACTCTTCTTCCTTCCTTTGTTTTTGCTCTTTGGATAGTCTTTCCATTATCCACCAAGATTGAACTCGCCGTGTCGTGGACTAGCAACCGGCAGCTTAGGGAGAGGATAGTGGCTTGGTTTGGCCACTCTTGTTCCTTTCCTACCTTACGGCATCACGAGCCACCCAATCATTTGTGAATTACTACAGTAAATTTATAAAAACAAATATAGTATAAAGTGTACATTATTGAATAGACTGCTATCAGGTTGTTAATTATTACCACTTATCGTTTTACTATCTATTACTTTTAGACATCCTTATTTTTGTTGAGTCACTGTCATTGTGTGTACTTATACAATAAAGGTTTTCTACGAGCTTTGATCAATGCGAAATCATTAATGACATCATTGCAATCGATTTACAAAGTAGTATCATTTGGAGTGCATAGCAACATCAAATTATTCCGCCAGAGTTTCTCAAACTGTGGGACGTGATAATTCTATAAAGGGGGAGCGAACGTATTGAAAATGGAAAATAAAAGATTATTTATATAAAAAAATTATTATATATAATTTACTGAAAGTACAAAAACAAAACACATTCTGATATAATAAATAAAAAATTAACATTTACATCAATATAATACTCTTATGAATGTATCAGTACTGCACAATATAGTTTATAGGTAATTTAACAATACTGCGTTAAGAACCAGTTGAATCATTACCAGGGACCCCCCATGGGATTGCCACATATAAAATTATATTCAAAAATCAACCCTTATCCCGATAATTTGTACAGAGTGTTTTTTTCCGGGTATAGAAGTTTAAGTTGGCATTACTTTCCAAGAGGACGACCGATTTAACAGCTGTCAAGTGATTTATTCTCAGTTGGGTTTGGCAATTCATCCTGAATAGACTCACGCCTGAACAACGCTTTCAAATTGTGCAATTTTATTTCGAAAATAATGGTCGATTTTCATAAGCGAATTTTGTTTAGCGATGAAGCGCACTTCTGGTTGAATGGCTACGTCAACAAACAAAACTGCCGCATTTGGAGTGAAGCTAATCCACAAGTGTATGTCGAAACACCGTTACATCCAGAAAAACTGACTGTTTGGTGCGCTTTATGGGCTGGTGGAATCCTTCTTCAAAAACGCCACAACGTTACAGTCAATGGTGATTGGTATAGAGCCATGATTACTAACTTTTTCATTCCTGAATTGAACAATCAAGATGTCCAGGAGCTGTGGTTCCAACAAGACGGCGCAACATGTCACACAGCTCGTGCCACAATCGATTGATTGAAAGACACGTTTGGTGACCGCCTAATTTCACGTTTTGGACCTGTGAATTGGCCTCCAAGATCTTGTGATTTAACACCGCTAGACTATTTTCTGTGGGGCTATGTAAAGTCATTGGTCTATGCGGATAAGCCACAAACGCGTGACCATTTGGAAGACAACATTCGCCGTGTTATTGCCGATATACGGCCACAAATGTTGGAAAGTCATCGAAAATTGGTCGTCCAGATTGGACCACATCCGAGCCAGCCGTGGCAGTGCTATGCCAGAAATCCTATTTAAAATGTAATGCCACAAGATTATCTTTCGAATAAAAAAAAATTCATGTCAATCGAATAATACATCGTTGTTTTATTGCAATTTAAAGTTCTATACCTCTAAAAAAACACCCTTTACGTTTTATAATTAATTCCTTAACTGCCGATTAAAAAAGTTACAGGATTCACTCTCTAATGCTATCGTTTTCCGCATAGGCGAGCGTATGTGATGTATGGGGGGGGGGAATAAGTAAATCAAATAGGTAAATCCTTTGTAATCACTGTCAAGATCATTTTTTTTTTGCATTCCAAATAATTTTTTTTTCCAAATATTCCAATAATTTTATGGAAAGCAGTTCCCAGACAAGATTGTACTTCGGAAAAACGTATATATACGTCCGGGGCAATTAACGCTTTGGCTGAGCGAAACGTTTATATGCGCCGGTGGCACGTAAGAAAAGTCGTATTTGTAGATTAAGTGACAAAGTATAGTATTAGTAAAGTTTGTTTCTAATCAATGGGCACGGAAACAATTAAGAAAAAAACCTGGCATTTAAATTTTAAAAATTAAGGTTTATTAAAAAAAAAAGATTTAAAGAAAACAATTATTGTGTACAGTTAGCAACGTTCGGACATGACTTCACTCCGTCGTACCCAAAGACCGAATCCCTGCCACTTGCCATTCCACATTCCAAGGGGGAGGGGGAAACTACCCATTCCCCTTAGCTGGTGTCAATGGGCCTTCCCACTCCTACACCTCCCCTTAAAAGCTCATCCGTCATTCCAGGACGATGAAGCTGAAAAGAAACTATAAAAAAACACATGCACACATACATGGCAAGAAACAAGATAACGAGAGAAATTTTTTCAGGTATCATGTAAAAAGAGCTTTTGCTAACACAACTCCCAAAAATAGATTTACAAATCACATTAATATGCTAGAAAATTAATATCCGTACAAGTTTTAACACAAATAATACTCAAAAAAAAATATTAAAATATAAAAAGAAGTTACCAAAAATATATCATAAAATCTAAAATAATTATACAACATGTACTAGCAAAGCATATTTAGAAGCCAAAGTTTTAATCTTTAGAAGTTTCCAGAAATTATGGTACTGAAAAACGTTAAGTACATATATAATCATTGGCATTAATCTTATCTATTTAACAGGAGCAGGCAACCTGAATAATTCATTACTTTTACATGCTTAAACCTTCAGCCAAACGTTAATTCTTTTATTGTACCAGGTTTAAACATTTAAAAAAAATTCTCTTTCTCTTTTTCTTCCAATTTCTATGTAAAATGAAAGCAAGAAAAATCCTTTTCAATCCCAAAAGCGACAAAAAGCAACAAATGCATGTTATTGTCCATAAAACATCCACGCGAACCTTAAATACTTCCAATCCTGCTTTCAACTCCAATTTAACAATACCTGTTATGAGATCACGACAACATTGCACCCGGGTTGAGTCAATAAAATTAGGAATACATTCCTTACGGGGGCAACCACGCCTAGTACTATACAAGATTCCTTTTTAAATCCACAAGTTAAGACAACCTCACCCTTGCTTTCTTTTTATACCTTGTCCATTTGTTTGGACATTCGATCCATTAATTTTTACTGCAACCAAATCTCCGTTTGGAACATTCAATAAAGACTGTGTCTCAGGAAGTAGATCGGTGACCACTTCTTGGCTGCAAACTGATTTTGAATCTGTTGAACTAATAATTCCTTCTTTCTTTGAAGGTTCTCGAAGTTTCGCAGGATTGCGAATCATTTGCGTGTTTTCTATTAATACTTCATAATCAGAGGAACAGATTAACATGTCGTTAACCAAATTTTTAGAGACAGGCACAACACCGTGCCTAAGGTCATTCAATTCCATGTTGGAATCCTTTTACTTCACCCATTTCATGCTCCCAAATGCAGACGTTACTTGAACTGACCCTCTATTATCAATGCTTTGTCCTTCGACAACATCTGGTCTTACCACGGGCATCTGGGCACCTGTGTCCATGACAGCATTCGCCATTTCTTGCTCACCCTTGACCTTGACGTAAACAACCCTTAAATCGTCCATTCCATTTTCTTCTTTGATAGGAGTAGTAACTGGTATCGTAGCTTCAGCCATCAACACAGCAGGAGATGTTTCCCTCATATGTTCCCCGGCCCTCCCGATACTAATTCGGTAATTTGAAGATGTATTCTTACGATCTTCTGCACAACTCGTCCGCTTAACATTCGACCGAATACTTTCGATCTGTAACCGCAGTTCATTTAATTCTGATTCATAGCACAACTGCCTGGCGATTTTTTCCTTTGTTTCCCTTTCAACGCGTTCTTCTAAAATAACGGATAACTGAGCTCTAACGAACTCCTCTTCGTAATCTTTGCTACCGATTATGATATTCTTTAAATCTATAATCGTCATTTTATCTGATACCTTTTGACCTAACTCCTCAGCCAACAAAACTAAATCTTGCTTTCTAGCTTTCCCCAAGAATGCCATTTGAAAAATTTTTTCTCTTAAAATATACTCAAACTAACCAATAATAGGACGAAAATAACACTAAAAGGAATTGCAAAAATTATAAATACCACACATATATCTTTCATTAAAACACCTACAAACAACGTCCGCTATGCTAACTCAATACTCGATGAACTGGGAAGAAACAAAATAATAGTCATGTGTTTCACAGTATCCCAAAAAAAATGTACTTAATACTCTATAAATAGAACTTAATATATTACTGATTATTCAATAATCACTTAAAATATTATTGATACACAATAATCACTTAAAATATTACCTATACACAATAATCACTTAAAATATTACTAATACACAAGAATCACTTGAAATATTACTGATACACACGAATCACTTAATATATTGCCGATATTTAATAATCACCTAAAATATTACTGACACACAATAATCACTTAAAATATTATTGACACACAATAATCTCCTAACCTATTTCTGATATACACAATATAATCACTTAAAATATAACCGACATGCACCACTTAATCTATTCCTGGCTGGAATAATAGAACACTACAAAATATATTCGGTAGTTTTTCTCCAATTTAACTGATAATATATTTTTTTTCACATTAATCGAAAAATACTATGCGTAACATAAGCACAAAATAATTTCATTGACATGAGATTAAGTATTATTCTTTAACATTAATTTTTTTAACAAACCCAATTGCTATTCACTGACGTGAATTTATTACCGTGTACATTACAAAATAAATAAATATCATAAAGAAAAAAAAAACATACAATCTTTCCTTAATTTATAGAACTGATGTTCTAAAAACACTTTCCATTTATATGGAACAATAATAAAAAAAAATATATATACTGATGTATATAATAATTCCCAATTGAACTGGCGTTCAAAAAGTTTTTATAACTGCATGGATATGCAAATAAAATAATATACTGAGAGAATTAATGATTTTGAAGTTTTCCTTAATTCATAGAACTGATGTTCTAAAACTTACTTTCCATTGATATGGAACAAGAAATAATAAAAAAATATACTGATATATAATAACTGAAATTTGAACTGGCGTTCAAAATTTTATAAATAACTGCATGGATATGCAATAAAATAATATACTGAGAGAATTAATGATTTTGAAGCTTCTTAATTTTTAGAACGGATGTTCTAAAACTTACTTTCCATTGATATGGAACAAGAATAATAAAATATATATACTGATGTATATAATTAATTCAAAATTGAACTGGCGTTCAACAAGTTACAACTGCATGGATATGCAGAGCAAAAAAAACGTACACTGACGTATACAAAAAATAAAATCAAAATTCTCTCTAATAAATGGATATTAAACAGTATAATTTTATAAATTTCTCTCGTCTTACATTACAGGAGTTGCAAGCAAAAACTCTTACCTGATTCATTTCCACGCGGGAATCCAGAAAACTCGAAATTTCTGGAACGTTCTTCCTGTGGGGTTTTCCACTAAGACTCGATCATCCTGCCGGCTGCGCCAGTAAAGTTTGTTTCTAATCAATGGGCACGGAAACAATTAAGAAAAAAACCTGGCATTTAAATTTTAAAATTAAGGTTTATTAAAAAAAAGATTTAAAGAAAACAATTATTGTGTACAGTTAGCAACGTTCGGACATGACTTCACTCCGTCGTACCCAAAGACCGAATCCCTGCCACTTGCCATTCCACATTCCAAGGGGGAGGGGAAACTACCCATTCCCCTTAGCTGGTGTCAATGGGCCTTCCCACTCCTACAGTATTATTGAATTCAATATTGTTATTTGTATGGGGGGCGATAAAAATTATGGTTGAATTTTGGGTCGCAAATATTGAAAGTTTGAGAAGCAATGTGTTACGCTTTCTATTTTCACAGTTCCCACACATATACACACAACACAACGCATGCATAATTCGCTAGGTGATGGTTCGTTCGCTGTAATTTTAATTTTTTCTCTTATTTTGCCCACCATTTTTTTGCGCCCTAGGCATGTGCCTAGTGTGCCTAAGCGGAAAAACGGCCCTGTGTTAAGGGTGGATCACTCCAGCGAAAGACTTTGGAATGCTCGTAAGTGAAACCCTTGATAGGTCACTGTAGGTCAAAGAGAGTCCAAGGGAATCTGGAAGTAGATCGGAGAGAGAGTCCGTTGGGGCGTCGTAGGGTGTTGAAATGTATAGCAGTGTCTCTCTAACGTCTCTTAAAAGATCGAATACGTCACGCCCTTTCAAGCCCTACTTTATGCAAAATCACTTCTGTTTGGAAGTAGCCGGGATTATTATTCGGCTATTGGTCCTTGTCACCCCTCTTGTGGTGAACTTTCATGCCGGAGATTGGCGGGGAACTGCACCGGTCACTTTTCTGTGGGCTGGATAAAGGGAGGTCAAAGGCTGACTTGCCTTAGAACGTAAGCGTCGGATTGTCCATTCTGAGATATTTTCCCACGTGACCGTGGAGACGTCATTAGTTCCCTAACGGGAAATCAGTCCTTTGGTGGTGACCACCGCAACATTTCAGAAAGTACTTTTCAAAATACAGTATTATTTTAAATATTCATAAAAAAATTAAATAAAAACTACTTTTACTTCTTTTAGGTGACCCTTTACCTGCCAAAGAGGGAATACATCGATCACATCACCTGTGTGGATCCTATAGGTGAGTAAACACATGATGCTAGGTGTATTGGAATCCCATTCTCTAGAAGCTAGTTCAATAGAACAGAAACACATTTTCTATTTCCGGTCCTTCGAAATTTTGCAAAGTAGTATTGCTTCCAGCTGAACAGCGGGAAACGAGTGGTCAAGATCGCCAAGTCGTGGCCGCATCATTTCTGTCAAAACATGGTTTCGAGTCTTGATTGATCACGAACTAGTAGCCGAATTGTAGCGGGTTCGAATCCTTGTGCCACTGAAGACACATCGTGTAGAGGAGGCTGATGCCTTTTAAAACTATCGTGGCTCAATGTTTACCCGTGGTAGTTTCGAGAGGGTGATATCAGCTCAGGTATCGTCCTCGTCACTTGACTGTGGTTCAAAACTACGAGGTCCGTCATCAATAGCCCTCGTATTGCTTTATGAGAGTGAGTGAGTGAGTGAAGATTAGCGGCGCACTGTTCAGCTACACGAGGGATTTTGGCGATGGACCTCGAAATTTCAAACCATGGTCAAGTGACGAGGACTACATCTGAGCTGGCACCATCCTCTCCTAATTGCCACACCACACCAACGGGAGGACGTTTGAGCTCTCGACAGATTTAACGTGCATCACTCCTCTACACGGTGGGTCTTCAGTAGTACTGGGCTCGAACTCATGACACTCCAGCCATGATCCAAAATTTTGACCACTTGGCTACCACGGTCACTGCTTTATGGGAGAGTGGGACGTTAACATAACTCTCTCTCTCTGTCATCAATATAGTATTATATGAACTGTATATTTTTGTGCATATATGTAAGCACTCATCAGAGCAATTTTGAAGTGTTAGTTTCTATTTTAAGTCACCGTCCAGAAGAAAACTGTTGCTAAATCTTTCTGAAATAAATGAGGTAACGAATTCAGGTTATATGAGTTATTTAATACACTGGTGTTAAAAATTAATATAATTTGCATATTTTGCCGAATTTCAAGAAAAGATTTGAACGAAATGTAAAAATACTGCTTCGAAGCAAAGATGCCAATCTTCTAATTTTCTACGTCGAACACTTAAGGTATCCGACCACTTGCAGCAACATTATTACTAAAATGGGAAAAAATGGTTCAAAATTGACAAAAAAAAAAAAAAACTACATAAATAGAGCCCCATCTGTACAAAAAGTTTATGAACGAAAATTTCCAATTTCTCAATTTTAAAGTGTTGATTTGCTCTTTATTTTTGAAATGACCTTCAAGATAAAATGTATTTTAATTTTTACAGAAACTAGAGCCCTTCATCTTACTTATTATATGAAACTGATTTAAAAAAAACAGTGATTATATTCACATAAGGAACTGTAAATTTTGTAATAAAGCAGAGATTGATAAATCTGAAGGTTAAAATACTTCTACTCTTATACAGAACGTACATAAACAATTTCAGTCCATTATTTTGAAAACTTTGTGAGCAATCGCTGTCCCCGTTGGAGCCTTTTCAAGGAAACACATTTCGAGTAAATATATATAGCATTTTAAAATACGACATCTTATTTAAAGTAGTGGCACCCCTGCTTTTACTACATTTTTTTGTTGTTCTAGTGAATGGAAAACAATATGTTAAGTATTTCTATAAAGCTAATAAGATGGCTTATAAAATAAAAGCATAAAAAAGTGTGTCAATTTTTGGTATAAGTCTCCATTTTGGGGTAGTCGGATACCTTAAGGTATCCGACTACATTCGGAACCGTGATCATAAAAAAAGCGCCTAAATGGATAATTTTCATGATATTTAGTGTCACTTAGACTAGAATATATGTATAAAATTATTTTAAGGACATTATGGCAATAAAAAATTATTTAAATACAATATTTTGGCAAAAAATTAACTTAGAATAATCTTTTTTCAAAACGTTCTCCTTTTATAAAAAATGCTTCTATAATAGTAATATTTTGTTCATACCAAGTTAAGACTTCTTCAGAGAGACTGAACAAGGATTTTTGAAAAATTCACATTATTTTCAGAGTTACTAACTATCCTTTGAAATAATTATCGGCGTTTTTTTCTTAAAATTTCTCCCTTCTGTTGCAGTAAAATATGGATAAATCCACTTCTAAATTGTACTTCAAAAATTCTGGTTCAGCCTCGGTACAGAAATCTGAGCTATATACAGGCAAAATGTTATTATAATAGAAGCATTTTTCATAAAAGGAGAATGTTTTGAAAATGGGTCATTATATGTTCATTTTTTGTCAAAATATTGTGCTTAAATAATTTTTTTATTGTAATACTATTCTTAAAACAATTTCATACACGTTTTCTAATCTAAGTAACATTAAATATCATAAATATTACCATTTATACGCTTTTGCAAAATCACGATTCTGAACGTAGTCGGATACCTTAAGTGTAAACGCGTGTGTAGATGAAACTCGACGAGGAACAGTAGTTGTAGTGCTCGTGCCAAAATCCGCATTACGTTCGCCAGCCCACGTCGTCTAATTTCTTAGTATTTTTTTGTAGCAATCGGTTAAATTAAGCTTGGAACGGTAACAGCGAATAATCACCAACGGTTAAATGATTGAATGAGGGAACGAATTACGGGTAGGCTAGGAGCAAGATAGTTTCAATTCCAGAATTGTAGAGAATTCAATTTAACACTCAACGTTGTGTTTAACATATGGAAACAGTATCAAGATACCTGATACGTCGACAGAAAGTCTATACAAGGCTGTCCAAGAGCCAAGATGGCCAGAGAAGGTCGCCGTCTGTCTATTTTTTCAAGGCGTAAGAGGAATGCTTCAGCTTCTCAACTCTCTCGTGAGCTGTATGCGGCCACAGGAACCCAAGTTTCAAGGGAGGCTGTTTCTAGAAGACTTTATGAGAGATGGCTGTTGCAAAGAAACAACTCAGTTCAGCGAAGAGGGAACTCCATTTAAAAGGGTGTAGAGATTACAGAGATTGGATCATAGATGAATGGGCAACCCTACTCTTCATTGATGAGTTCTGATTCAACCTAACCAGTGATTTTCGCCGTACTTTCATAATGAGGTAACCTGGAATCCGCTACCTACTCTTCAGTGTCAGAGAAATTAACCGTTATGGCAGCGGAGGCTTGATCGTCTGGACGGTCATCAGGTTGGAGGGCCACCAAGTCTTTGAAAGGGATTCTGTGACTGCTGTTTTATATAGGGTTGATGCCTTGGAGCCCTATGTTTGCTTTTTCACGCATGCAGGTGGTCCTGATTTTATTTTAACGGATGATAACACGAGGCCACTTAGAGCTCATTTGGTTGACGAATTTCAAGAAAGTGAGGTTATTCGCCGAATAGATTGGCCAGTCAGATCTCCAGACCGCATTCCTGAAGAGCATGCCTGGAACGCTCTGGGGTGGGTAATTGCAACTCGTAAACCCTCTCCGAGAACTATCGACACTATTAAAATTGTTAGGTAAACAAAAGTATCTATCTATCTATCTATGTGAGGCTATCTTCTCACAAACTGCTGAACGCAGAAACGCACTAAAGATACCAAAACAGGGGAAGTAATCCGAAGGAACCATTTTGATCATTTTAATTCCAAAACTTCAATTATCTAAAAAGATATTAATTAAAAAAGTTAAAATGCACGATTAGTTTGCCCCTGTATGCCGTTTATAGGGCAGAAATCGCCCAAAAATGGCGAGGAAGGATTTCAGACGATCTCGTAACTTTGAACATGGTCAAGTGACCTCAGCTGTCACCCATCAGCCACACCTTGACGAAGTTAGGGTTTATAGCCAGGGCATGTCTTACGTGCTTCAGCCACTCTACACGGCGGGTCTTCAGTGGCACTAGGGCTCGAACTCCTGACACGCCAACCACATGTTCGTGGCCATAATCATTAGGTTACCGTGGCCACAGAAACATGCTTAAGAGTTCACAAATTCAAAATAACACATAAATCAAACCTTAACACTCGTTTTTTTAAAGATAATACGTATTGCATCCTTAATTTTTGTTTTCTTCTTCAACTGAGTAATGCTTAGGGACAGTCGTAGCAATAACTATTGAATCCTTCTACGCAGAGGGAATCGTCCTACTGGATGACGAATACCTGAAACAGAGACAAGTGTACGGTCACGTGATCGCCACCTTCCGCTATGGACGCGAAGATGACGAAGTGATGGGTCTGAAGTTCGTCAAAGAACTCTACCTTGCCTCCCAGCAGATCTACCCACCCCCCTTACAGGATGACGGACAGCCCTTACCCCAAGGGCCCGTCTCTAAGACGCAGCTGAAGCTCTTAGACAAGTTGGGATCCAACGCATATCCTTTTACACTGCAGGTAATATCATTTGCAATTTGTTCTTTTGGTTTACATTTTCAACGCCTGATTTTTAACACGGCATACTTAAGTTATTTGATGATTCGAACACAAATAACAACCAGTGGAATACACAAGGGAGGGGCAGAGGCTTGGACGTTCAAACACCCACCTCCTAGACCAGTGATCTTCAAGCTGTGTTCCACGAGGCATAATCAGGGGTTCCATGAGTCCCAATAAAAATTCTAACAGAAAGTTACAAATGTGTATGCAAAATGGATTCACGTTCTCTATGAAGTTTTTATAACCACAATTTTGCAATACTTTTTAAACTCTTATTACAATAAAAAAAAGTTAAAACAGTTTTTCTTTATTTTTACTATCTACTAGATCAGGGGTGTCAAAAGCTAACTTGGGCCAAGCAAACAAGATTTAACTGTAGGGGGCACAAAAAAATCCATATTCGAAAATTATTATTTCGGATAATACATCGTAATAAACAGAAAAAAATGAACACAAAAATTAATGTTGTTATCCTGACACTTAGACACTTAACATCTCTTTTTTCAATTTCTACACTATTAGCTCGCACTTTCTATACTATTTATTTATCTTGGTGGAATTTTCAAGCGCTCAATGGAGCTGAAATTTTATATGCATGATTAGTTTGGATGACAATACAGTAATTTAGTTATAATTAATAAAAATTAATTGATTAAAACTAATTATTTAAAGAATTACACATATAGCCACGTTGGCATCCTCTTAGGTGACTTAGTGACCCTTTTGGTGACTTGTGTCAACACTTGAAAAGGTATTTTTCTCACGTTTTAAAGACTTCAGTTGAACTGAAATTTTATAGACACAATTGTTTTGGATGACAATACGATACTTTAATGATAATGAATAAAAATGAATTACCACTTAATGTGTTGTGATTCTGCTCTATGTATTATATTACAATTAATATAAATATGTATAATATATACATATTTATATTAATTGTAACTATTTAATAAAAAGCAGTTAAAATAAAAATTTTCTTTGTTGGTCCTATTAGGAATTGACTTAATGTTTTTTTAAATATTACTTGTTTACAGGCTTTTATTTAATTTGCATTGTCACGTGTTCGGATGAAATCTTGCAACTCGATTTTTACCTACTTTTAAAGGTCAGATTAATTCAAAATTTTGCACACTCGTCAAGGATCGATGGCAATACAATAACTTAAAAGTTTTGTTCCGATATAGCAATTAGATAAAAAAGATATTAATTAAAAGTGTTAAAATGTGCAAATAGTTTGCCCTGTATGCAGTTTATTCCGCCAACACACCGTACTTTTCAGTTCAATTCAACATAAAAGCGTGTTTTTTTAGTTTTTTTAAACTATAATTTATTTCTGTTATCTTTCGAATTTCGGGAGAATTTTTAAAGAAATTTTTTTATGTATTATTGGGGGGGGGGATATATTGGCCGTGCCGCAAAAATGATCGTAGTGGGCCGCATGCAGCCGGCGAGTTTGACAGCCCTGAAATAGATTGTGATTATTCCATTAGTTACTGTACCTGGTTCTACAGAATAATTTCATACTCGTTAGTACAATGTTTTGCTGAACTAAATAGTGTTCTAGTCGGCTGGGGAGCGTGATTGGTTTGTCGCTGCCTTTCTGTATTCAAGGCCGCGGGTTCGACCCCAGCCCAAGTCCATAGATTTTCCTGATGCAGAAAATAGACAGCGGCCCTGTCATATGATTATACAGCATGTAAAAGATCCCTAGGGGGTGCTCTAGGCAAAATTAAATCCTAGTACAGTTTCGCATCGTCAGAGCTCAGGTGCCTCCCTCTAGGGAGGAAACTCGGCGTCAAAATTACCTGCGGCGATCGGTATCCGCCAATATGGCGCCGCACTGAAAAGAGACACCTGCTTTTGGTGATATATTAGGTAGATTGATAAACTCTGTAATAACTGTTCATAATCTGCCATTAGAAATAAAAAAATAGGGCTCTATGGAAAATGTATCTTTTTTTCCCATTTGTGGAAAATGTCTAGCATAAAGGAGAGGGAACAGCTTATCGATGTATCAACAAATTTGACGTTAAAATCTGAATTTCAGGTAAAACAGCACCTAAATTTTATGCTGTAAATTCATGCAAAAGGCACAGGATTTCTCACACAGCTACAAGCATTTTAAAGTCTCATTCAGGACATAATATTTTAGTGAAAAGTGTGGCTCTCACATAATGAGTGACTACAAAAATAATTTTTTTTTTAAATATCTAATGGCAGATTACGAACAGAGTTCATCCATCTACCGAGTATATTTCCGAAAGCTTGTATCTATATTTAGTGCGGTGCCCTATTGGTGGATACTATCGCCACAGGTAATTTTGATGCCCAGTTTCCTCCCTAGAGGGAGCCCCTGAGCTCTGACGATGCGAGCCTGTACTGAGATTTAATTTTGCCTAGAACATTCCCCTTGGGTATAATCCTTCGACATGGCCGCTGTCGATTTTCTGCATCAAGAAAATCCATCGCCTTGGGCCGGGGTCGAACCCGCAACCTTGGGTACAGAAGGCCAACGACAAACCAACCCCGCCACCCAGCCGACACAAAAACAAAATATAAAATCCGAATAAACGCAGACTATGAAAGGCGACTGCAAATAATTTCAGTAGACCCAGACTTTGACAGTTTACTTAAAAAATGCAAGCATATATCCCAGTTACTAAATACAATCCAAGGAATTGTGAAACTTGGATCACAAATTAATATTATTAATGAGAAAATCATATTAAAATTTAGATTAAAATTTTTTAATGCAAAATGCACAATATTTTTTTTATTTGTCTTTTTAATAGTACCTATAACGTGCTGATCTACTTTAAATATAAACTCAAACTCAGTGGCGCAAAACCCATGAGGGCCAGGGCCTGCTGTGCCCATCCCGGTATACGTGACCATTGGGTGCTGAGGAGCATGAACAGATGTCCCGATCAGGTGGAAGCGAGACCCACAGTGTTTAAGTCCCCAAGTAATCTTGGTACTTATTCATCGACCCACTGCAGTAGGGCTGAAAGGTCGAGTCGACCCTGTCCAGCCCGGGAATAGAACCCGGACTGTAGTGTGGAAGCGCGAAACGCTACCACTCGACCCCTGGGCCTGCTTTAAATATATTTAAGATATATTTTTCTAAGTGTGTATGTGAGGGAGGGGACGGAATCGGGGTTTCACAAAAACACCTTATAGTTCTAGGGGTTCCGCAAGTCGAAAAAGTTTGAACCCCAATGCCCTTGATCAGTGGTCTTCAAACTGTGTTCCACATAACCCTGAAGTTCCACGAGACATACTCAAGGGTTTCACGAGTTAGAATAAAAAAATCGAAAAGAAACTTAGAAATGTGTATTCAAAATGGATTCATGTTTTGTATGAAGTTTGTATACCTACAAGAACTTAAAGTTTATTCCTGTCATTAAGAAACTGAAAACATTTATTTAATACACAACAATTTAATTTTGCAATACTTTTCAAGAATTAATTTAATAGAAGAATACAAAATGTTTCATCTTTATACGTACTACCTACTGGATTGTGAATATTTTACTGTTTACCATCCCGAGATCCAAGAGAAAGTTTTATACTCGTTAGTACAATGTCTCTTTGAAAACTAAATAGTTTTCTAATAAAAAATGCACCTTTTTGAATTTGTGCAAAAAACTTATGATAAAGGAGAAGGAACAATTTATCGACATATCAACAGATTCGGGGGAATCTAAATTCAAGCAAAATAACTGTTCATAAAATGCCGACTGGTTGGCGTAGTTGGTTTGTCGCTGGCCTTTTGTACCTAAGGTTGTGGCTTCGACCCCGGCCCAAGTTGGTGGATTTTCATGATGAAGAAAATCGACAGCAGCCATGTGGTATGATTATGCGGCATGTAAAAAATCCCTTGGAGTGCCCGTTTGGCTTAGGTGCCCTCGGCAAAATTAAATTCCTAAGTTCAATTTCGCATCTTCAGAGTTCAGGTGCCTACCTCTGGGGAGGAAATTGGACTTCAAAATTACTTGCGGCAATTGGTATCGCCTATATGTGTGGTGCCGAAATAAAAAGTGATACCAGCTCCTGGGAAATAAACTAGGTCCGCAAAGGTAAAAAATACCAATTCGTGGCCCCATTAGAGAAAAAAAAATTATGTTGCAAAATCATGTAAATCACACAGTATTTCTCACACAGCTATAAGCATTTAATGCCGTTTGGAATAGAGTGCGTGTAAGTGAAAAATGTTTATCAACGTGGGTGGCTACAAAAACAAAGAACAGAAACAAATTAAACTCAGAATTTATGTGATGCAAATGCATTAATCTTTACTAGACCTGTTTCGACAGTTTGCGTGAAGAAATGCAAGCATAATGTACGGGTAGGCGACAATTGGATCACAGATTAATATTATTTTAATAAGTAAATTATATTAAACGTAGATTATATAGAAATTTTTATAATAAATGCAATACTTTTTTAATTGCCTTTACATAAAGTACCTTTACATATATGTTGATCTACTCTTTATAAATATTGTTTTAAAATATAACCTTCTAAGTATGTGTGTGTGTAAAATAGGGTTTCACGAAAATAGTTTCTAGTTTTAGGGCACAGGGGAGGTGAACCGTAATGGATCAATGTGCCATTTTTTTTTAAAAAAAAGTGTTTAATGAGGTATAGAGACGTACCTTCAAATAATTTTCACTTGTGATTATTGAGAAAATAATGAAACTTAATACTAACAACACAAAACTCTTTGTTTACCACGAAAAAAAACCCCTTTACACTGTATAGTTGTAAAGGTTTTAGTTATACGTGTAATTCAAATTAAAGTAATCATTAATGCGACTGCTGTTATTGCAGATTGGATGACAAATGCTTTATATTAGGATTGTAATAAGTTACTTTTAGTAGAATGCATGCTGAATTGGTGTCGACTGCCAAATGGTTTGTAAGCAATTAATTTTTTTGCTTTGGTTTACTTTTTTGACAAGAAGATTAGTGATTTGTTTCAAAATGCCGTTTTACAGACGATGTTCTGCATACTACTATTCCAGAACATAAAACACACGCCGCTTTGTCGCCTTAACTAATAATGCCTATTTCTAGATTCACAAAATTTGAAATTCTCTGTTACACTTACTATTTTGCTTTTTTTTTTTTTTGTTCTTTTGCTGAATTAGCCATGTTAAATAACAGTTAAAAATCCTAAATATAACGAAAACTTTAGAATACTGTAGAGACAATGAAATTGACTGTGTTATGCGCAGACAAACTTTGCATCATAAGCAATTGTAGTCCACGACGTAACTAAGTCAAAATAATAACGAACGAGTGTTATCCCCGCAACCGATCACTTGCTTTTGTTCCTAATACTTCAGAGTGAACTTCGTTATTTTGAAATAAAATGTAAGCCATTTTGATCGCTGGTGCGCCCAAAATAATTTGTCCCGTACCACTGGTTAGCCATCCCTGTTCTAGGGGTTCCACAAAGACACCTTATAGTTCTAAAGGTTCCACAAAGACACCTTATAGTTCTAAAGGTTCCACAAAGACACCTTATAGTTCTAAAGGTTCCACAAAGACTCCTTATAGTTCTAGGGGTTCCACAAAGACACCTTATAGTTCTAGGGGGTTTTCAAAGACACCTTATAGTTCTAGGGGTTTTTCAAAGACACCTTATAGTTCTAAGGGATCCACAAAGACACCTTATAGTTCTAAAGGTTCCACAAAGAGACCTTATAGTTCCAAAGATTCCACAAAGGCACCTTATAGTTCTAAAGGTTCCACAAAGGCACCTTATAGTTCCAAAGGTTCCACAAAGGCACCTTATAGTTCTAAAGGTTCCACAAAGACACCTTATAGTTCTAAAGGTTCCACAAAGACACCTTATATTTCTAAAGGTTCCGTGAGTCGAAAAGACCTAGACCAACAGATTTTTATACATTTTTTACCATAGATATTACTTATCGGGCGCTTTCGTCTACATGTTTTTTTAGAATGCAAGCCACCTTTCATAAGAGAGGTGTGTGCTACGTAGCTGATAGCAACACAGAGACCTCTGAACCTCCTTTTAATTTACACTTGTTTCCCAATATTTTTTTTTATATTTTTAGTTTCATATTTTTATTTCAGCTTCCTGACAATGCACCCCATTCCGTGGTGCTTCAGCCAGGGCCAGAAGAGCAAGGACAGCCCTGTGGTGTCTACTACGAAGTTAGGATCACTGTGGGAAATTCCCAGCATGACAAAGGACACAAGAGGTATAAAAAACAGTTGCATTTTCTGATGACCCAAATCGTATTTTCTGCTTATTTGTTTGCATAAGTACCGATTCTCGCTTAGTTCTGTTTATGCTCGAGGATTATTTCTCTAACCCACTTTCATTGAAAGTGGTAATTTACACAGGCATCTAAAAGTGGAAGTACAGTTAAGCATTTCAGGCTGTGATTCTATAAAATCTGATAAATTTAATAAAATATGTGTTTATGAAAGATAATGCAGTGAAAACTAAACAAAATATAAACTGTGAAGATTAAAATTGCTGAAACTGTTACTATTTTTAGAAAAAAAAAGAAGTAAAAAAAGCCCCACCATTTTATATATATATAAAAAATTCCTTAAAAATAATCTTAAAATTATGGAGGTCTTCAGAGGTACAATTCTGTTCACTAGAAAGCTATTGGTGACGGGCCTCATAGTTTTTAGCCTCGGTCAAGGAAGACATCTGAGTTGGCACACCACGCTAATGGAAGGACATTGAGTCTCGACACATTTAACATGCATCGGCCCCCTCCACACCGTGGGTCTTCAGTAGCACCTGGACTGGACCCCACGACATGCCGGTCATGAATTTGTGACCATAACCACTAGGCTACAGTAGACCCTTGGAGCTTTTTTAGAAATTACTTTTTCAATGTCAAACTTTTGATACGAAATACTGTTGTGGTATATTAAATAAACCATTTTTACATTCTTAAGAGCCACCAGATGCACGGAAATGGACTTATTACTAGTTGTTAGTGCTTACTTTTTGCGTGTGCTCCTGAGAGTTTACAATTAGTTTGAATTTGAAAATTCAATTTCAAGGCCTCTATTTCAGATCACACTACGAGCTGGTACATCTTAAGATTTTTTGAGCCTTTGGGCCTAGATAGATTGTTAAATTTTTAAGCCCCTGGGCCCCTATTCAAAAGTAGGGCCTACCTGAGATCTTTTAAAATAAACGGTAGCATGCATTATCAAATTCTCGTTCAAACGGCAGTTTGAAACAAATAAATGAGCTCGACACAATCTCTCACAAACTGGCTCGACCTATGACCGCATTTCGACTTTATTATTGGAACGATGGTTTATAGTATAAGGCCTAGGCCTAGACACACACATAAACAATGACCATCACATAATAATACCGTCTTGCCAGTTCACATGCAGTTTGAAATTCCCCGTTTTTCAGAGAATATGTACAGGAATAATATTTGACCATTAAAATGATCTGGATCATGGTTTTATTAAGACCGAGTTGGAAGTGACCGAGGGGGAGGCCTTGATCCGGGACCAGTTGGCCCAAGCCTTAAGACGTCTCTGCCTACGTGTTATGAGACATCGATAACCTGGTGGTCATAATCGAATTCTATAGCCACTGAAGACCCACCGTGTAGAGGGAATGATGTACGTTTAATCTGTTGAGGCTGAAATTCTCCCCTTTGGTGTGATGTTAAAATTAACAAAGTGGGCTGTCAGCTCTGGAGTCGTCCTTGTCACTTGACCGAGTTTCATAATAACGAGGTTCGTCAACAATAGTCCTTCTGTAGCTTTATAAAGTGCCATGGACACTCACTCACTCACACTTACATGTTACTACAATTCTCAATGATCGTAGGTATTTCTGTGTGTAGAATCCCATTTCATTATTTAAAATGTACCTCAATTCATTACAGCATATTTTGTGGCAATTGGAAAAGATTCTTCTATCACGGTTCAATGAAGTCTTCGCGAGGTTTGTTCGCAAGAAGAGACCGAATAAGTTATACAGAAAAGAACATGAGGAACGTATAAATATCAACCCTTCGGATAGTTAGATTTAATTGATGAAAAAATGGAATGAATCTTATTAGTTCGCTATTTTTGCCAAAAAATACATTGAATCCCGGGAGTTTCAAAAGTCACGCACATCAACCTTTGTGGTTGCGTTTTAAAGACAGATGAATTATGTTAACAAATAGAATAAAGGACAAACAAAGGTTGAATGGCTATCGTTATTGTCAGGTGTCAGACATGGTAAAATAACAGTAAATTTTCACAAAATGATGTCCGTTTTCCTGGACACACAATCGAAATCCCCCCAAATTAATTGGCACTTTACGAATAGTGTGAGAATTAATGTCCGATACTGCATGAAGGATGTTACTCTTAAGTTCATCAAGCGTATGGGGATTATTCCTGAAGGTGACATTTTTCAGATATCCCCAAAGAAAGAAATCCTGAATGGAAAAGTCCGGTAAACGAGGTGGCCAAAGACGTCCATGACAGGATCATCGAAAAATTCAGTTAAAACTTCTATACTGTCCCGTAATGTGTGACACGTTGCGCCCTTTTGCTGCAAACAAGCGCCTCTTTCATCCCTCTCAGCAAGGATATGGATTCCGTAATGTTGTTTATGTAGACGGACGGTCTTTTCAATGGACTTCTTTGTATAGCGGTCTCCACATCTGTCACTTTCGTTTTCACTATGAATGCTCTATCCGATTGCTTCCTGTCTGCAACCGATTCTGTGTCACGAAACCGTTGAACTAAATCTGTTATTGTTGATGCATTTGGTGCCGTTTGACCTGGATATTTTTGCTGAAATCCATTTATCCGATGAAAAAGAGATTTTATAGCGAAATAAAGTTCATCGATGACTATTCTTCGCTCTTGGGAAAACATAATGCACCTCCCTCAAATGACTACAACTGACAAGTATTTTGAAACTGATGCCTGATACATTCATGATGATTTAATAATCAAACCCCTGCAGCCATCTATTGACAGAAATCTCAACCAACCCTTTTGGTCTTTAAGCAACAAGGATTACCATGTGGATGTGCGTGACTTTTGAAACACCCGTTACATAAGTGACAAGTTTTGGAATAAGATTCATCTCGACCCTCCGCTGATTGATAGATCTCCACTTTCATCTCAATTAAATTTATATTATTTATAGAGACATAAAGGAGAAAAAATAAAATTCTTCAAGTACTAGAAAAAAGATTTTAAATAAAGTAAATAATGTTTCATTCCTGCGGGTAGGAATTCCGTGTCCATGTCTGTTCGGAAAGTGCAGCGCGCTCAGCTGGTGGGGAACCGTCAACCCTGTTCCGTCATCAAGAAGGACTTTTTGCTCAGTCCGGGTCACCTGGAGTTGGAAGTGACTCTAGATAAGCAGGTCTTCGAATTGGGGGATCCGGTCGCAGTGAACATAGCCGTCAGGAACTATTCCAGTAAGACCGTCAAGAGAATCAAGGTGTATGGTGAGACGAGTCTTTCGTTTTCGTTTTAGATTGTATTTTATGCAAATCGGTTTTAGCCTATAACATACAATAGAAAATACGCGAGTACTTTTTCGCTAAATAGGTTTCAAATTTGACTTGACCATCTTTCAAAATGAGCCTCGGTAACCCAGAAACAAGCTCTTTGCCCAGAAATGTTCATATGGGGTAAATTAATGTGACATCATAGTCACATGATAAATGCAGTCATGCATTTTTAACCAATCAGTTCACGTACCTCACTGGCACTAGCTTTTGCCTTTGTCAAAAACTTTCTTTTAAATAGTATGTCCCGAAGAGCCGAAACCTTATTGGTGCCGTTGCTTGAATTCGAATAACAGCCAGAAATGGAGGTAGTACATATGTTTATAATACAGAAAACTAAATATTTACAGAGTGTGTGTTAAAATTTACACTTAAAAGTAGTAATGCGGGTAAATGAAAATTACACCTTTGAAGGTACTGCAGATTGGTGCGGACAAAGTTCTTGCATCGTTGCCGTTGCGCTTCCTGCTTACAGAATATCCCGGTTCGGGGTTCAAAAGGAAGGTGGGAAAGTATGGCGCGGTCAGTCACAGTTAAGTGGGAGGAGTGTAGAAAACATTTATGAACACCTACGTAGTAACACCTTACGCCACTTTCTTCTGCAACTGCAACTCGCCTTGGCATGGATACCACCAGTTCTTGGGAGAGGCCTGGAGACCGGTTGCACCAACTGTCTAAGTAGTGGTCACGGAAGATCGAGATATTATGACATAAAGACGTTTGATCTCTGATTTGCCTTTCTATGAAAAACCAAATGTTCCCAATCAAATTAAGATCTTCCAAGCTAGGTGGACAGAATATTAATTGGAATTCATCTTTATGCTTCTCGAACCCTTCTAACACAATTCTAGCCTTTTGACATGAAACACTATCCTACTGAAAGATTCCATTCCTAGTTTGGAAAATTGACGCCATATGTGCAGATAGTCGACAACTTTAACAGTCCCTTTTACTAGAATTAAGAATTTCATAATCTTCCATAAGAACATTCTCCAAAGCATATTACCGACATCACCAGTCTGTGTACATGGAGAGAGCAACTGTTCGACTTGGAAGGCAGCTCCCCTTGACACAGTAATCAAGATTCATCCAACCAAGAAATTCTCTACCACTTATTTATAGTCAGGTCTCAATGTTTTTGAGCCCACCCTAGGTGTGGTTGGCAATTACTTTCGGTCAACAGAGGTCCACAAGTGAGGCGTCTGCTGCGCAGCCCCATAAACAACAGTGTACGCTGAATAGTACGTTCTGAAACACTTGCATTTGGACCTGCATTGTATTGAGCTGTTAGCAGAACCATTGTCTGATGGCAACTTTGCTTTATCAAGGGGGACGATTTCTGATTTCCTTTTTTCTTAGAAGATGCAGAGACGTCCAACAGCTAGATACCTACTTCTGATTTTACCATTATTTGTCCACTTTGCATAAAAAGTTAAAACAGTAGAGCACGAACAACCTACCATTCATTCTTTTTTAAAGATACTCGTCCTGAGTCTTCAAGCCATTACAATCTGCCCTCTTTCATATTCGCTTAAACCAGCCACTTTTCCCCTCACTCGTAAAAGTAAATGCCAAAAATGATAGCTTACCTTCTGCATCAGCAATTAAATACCATTCTTTCTTAATAGCGTAGTTTCCACTCATCAAGACGAGTTAATTAAAAATGTGATTGTGTTCATAAGGTTTTGGCTCGGCAGTGTATATTTGTTTACAATAATAACGCAACAGTAGGTAAACAAAAGGCCCTTGATTTCAAAGTACTCGTATAATAATATCAGAAGTTTTAATTAACTTAGAAAAACATATTAAAGAATCTCAAAGCATTTTTATCCTATAATTAGATCTGATATTGTATCTCGATCTTACAACTACAACGACACGTACCAGTCTAATATCAGCTTTTAATTCAACGAAAAACATGGGATTACCTTTATCATATGACTTTCATGAATTTAAGCGGTTAAATCACACAGACTCGAATCCTGGTTTCATCCATTATGGGGGGAATAAAGATTGCGGTACCACGGAACCCAGTCCGACTATGTCTCAAAAATACTTTGGGCACCACTGTGGCCTTCCATGTTTGTTATTATTTCTTGATAAAATAATAAAGACTGATGTATACAGGAGCAAATGTTTTCAATGTTTTTTAAATTCCACAGCAGAGAACACAAAAGACTATTTTTACATAAATGTACATAAAACACATCACAAATTCTTACAAATATGGAAGGCAATTTGCATCAAGTGCGTGGACAATCTTACTCGAACTCTTACTTGGGAAGAAAATGAAATTTTCCCCAAAAGA